>APFE031737965.1:52605-111078 GCA_000404065.3 Pinus taeda | reverse complement strand
ATTTGTATCATCGAAGAATTGTTCATTTATGTAATGTAAAGGAGGTTGCCCCCTCGAAGAGGCTGAATTCTAAGGCGTGGATCTTTCTTTTCTATCTTTTTGTGAGCTGGTTTCATAACATTCTCCTTGCGCTCAGGTTCCTTCTTTATTCAGATCCAGATCTGCACCATAACCCAATCACAGTATTCCAGTTCTAGCACTTTATCAGATATTCAATAACAATTCAGATGATGCTTTGACAAATGATCTCCTTCCCCTTTTATAGTCTTAGGCCTTTCAAAATACCACGGTCCAAAACCATAATAACACAATACCATGAACCCAATACTTGAGATCAACACTTTTGGATGCAATACCACGGACCAAAACCATAGGATCAAAAAAACTGTCGGACCAATACCATGAACCAACCATGAAAGTGCGTGAACTTTTCTCCACATGAAATAAACTTTTTCTCCATGAAAGTGCGTGAACTTTTCTCCACATGAAATAAACTTTTTCTCCACATAAAAGTGCGTGAAATTTTCTCCACATGAAATAAACTTTTTCTCCACATAAAAGTGCATGAAATTTTCTCCACATGAAATAAACTTTTTCTCCACATAAAAGTACGCGAACTTTTTTTCTACATGAAATAAACTTTTCTCCGCATAAAAGTGTGTGAAATTTTCTCCACATGAAAAAAAAATTTCTCCGCATAAAAGTGCGTGAACATTTCTCCACATGAAATAAACTTTTTCTCCACATAAAAGTGTGTGAACTTTTTCTACATGAAATAAACTTTTCTCCGCATAAAAGTGCATTAACTTTTCTCCACATGAAATAAACTTTTCTCCGCATAAAAGTGCGTGAATTTTTCTGCACTATAATTTATCATCTAAGATGATTTTTCATCAAGGACAATACTTGTCGCATAATGCCAACAGTAAGATGGATTTCTTGATCTCATAAAAAATGTTAGCACATTGATTTTGATATATGGTAAAATGATACTATTGTTAATTCTTTTGATAAGCATGATGAAAGTGTGACAATAATATTGATTCTCTTGTTCATCTTGGTAAGGTATATTAAGCCTTACATATGGTATAGTTGGATGCCCTGACATTATTATTATGATCCTTGAAATATGAAGATACTCTTATATGACACTAACCCTTGATGAATGTATGATTACATGATGATGACTTGTTATGATATATGTCTAAGAACCTGATATAGTTTGTGATCTAGAAATTTGTGTAGCATGAAAATATTATAAATAGGTTGATAGTGATGATTGGATATGCTTCTCATTCATAGGGAGAATAACTTCATGAGATTTCAACACCTACTATTATTTGAAAGAAAGACATTTGACTATTGAAGGAAGGATTATGAACATGAATTAACATCTAAAGTTGATGAAAATATTTTGGAAAAGCTATGATTTTTTTGGTAGAGAATATGTATCCTAGTCCTAAGACCCAATCATTGGGAGAAAGTCTTAAGAGTGGTTATAGGCCTCACAATTGCACAGAAGGACTCTGGGTATGACTGTGAATTTCGGTCACACAATATGAAGTATTATGCACAAGATTAGGAGCACAACAGGAGTATGACAGACCTAAAAACATGGAAAAAATGATGGAAGAGTTATATGAGCAGGAAAGTTTCTAATAAAGTATTGTATGGTTGGTAACAAGCTCCCCGAGCCTAGATAGACAATTACTAAATCCCATGAGAAATATTGATCCAAACCTCTTCAATTGTCCAAGGTATGCCTTGATTTTGGTTTTATGTGTTGATGATATATTCTTAACAGCTAGTGAGCCTATGAATTAGGGAAATTTTGAGGTCTAAAATGGGTCTCCTAAGGAAATTATAAAATAGTAGTGGAAATAATAAAATAATATTAGATTACATCATCAAATTTTAGAGGAAAAAATATAAAAACTATTTTTTCAACTTGTATTTTCAACTTATCTCCCTACAGGTTTACTCAAATTTCGAGCAAAAACATTCATTGGATGCAAAATTTGATTCTTGTTCCAAGGAGTACCCATGTTTCATACTTTCTATGGACCTTACTACATGAAAAATAAGAAATATATGAAAAACATTATTGCAATCACTTTTTTCATGTATTTCCCATTTTTCTTGTAGCATGGTCCATCGAAAGTATGCAACATGGGTACTCCTTGGATGAGGAATTAAATTTTGCCTTGAACAAGTACTCCCACTCAAAATTTGAGTAAAACATAAGGGATATTTTTTAATATTTTTACTTTTTTACTCCAAAAATGGTGAATCCTCTACCATGGTTAACATCATCATCTTGAATCCTATTAGTTCTTATAAAGTTTATTTTGGCTGTACAATTTTTCTTAGGAGGCCCATTTTATACCTCATAATTCCCATAATGGATGATTTAGTGGAAGAGGGAACTACCAACTGAGTTCGAGACCAATGATCTTCTAGAGAGATGAGTTTGCATGGATTCACTGATCATTGGGATGGAAAAAGAAAGAGCACATCTAAGTGTTGATTGTGATCTATAAGGATATCATGGATGAAACTGAAATAAAAGTCTACAACTTTAAGCACGACCAAAGTTGAGTTGAGTACATTGTTAATTGAGGTACAATTTGGTTAAGGAATCTCTTTAGAGAGTGTCATATAGGAAAATGACCTCCTCATTAGTTCAGAGAGCAAAGACATGATGACTGAAGCAATGACCAAGATCACAAGCCTTGTTTCCAAGCTAACGTTATCTATACACTAGCAACTTGCTTTATAAATCTTCTCAGCAAGCCTAAGGGTGTGTTGGTGACCCAAGTAACTCTACTTGTTTCCTCAAGAACATCATTAGTAAACCCTAATGAGGATCTAAGGTTCAAAGGAGCAAATTAACTAAGAAATATCCCTATATTCTCTCCTAGATCAACTCAAAAATGCAAGGAAACATCCAAGTTCGACCTATTTGGGGGATTACTAATCCTAATGGAGTATGCAAATGGGGAAGAGCTCAAAAGAATGGCAACATCATTGCTTTTACCTAAAGAAACTCATGGAGAAACTTGGCAACCCTAACCTCACATGCTACATAAGCAAAGCTAGGGATATTGTGAAAGAAGTCAGATCATTTGAAAGGATAGCTTACTTGATTGTCAAGTAGAGTCTTAGACTTAAGCATAAGAAGTTGGTAAGAAGGGAGAGAGAGAGAGAAGTTGGAGGGGTAAGGAAAGGCTGATGCAACCGATGGTTGTAATCACTTTTTCAACATTAATATAGAACTGCAGTTGTAGTATCCACTCTGTGATGTTGGTACTATAATTCATTTATATGTTTATTCAATGTCTTTTAGCATGAGTAGCTTAGTTATGTGCAACTAGATGTCTTTTCTATATTTTTGCATTGATTAGCAAGGTTTTATGTTGTGATTATGCTTGTCTTTTATATGTACATGACTTAATCTAGAGCCGGCTCAGGGGACTTCCACCTAGCTGCATTGCACTCTATAGTAATTCCACACGAAGGCTTGAGGTAATGAATCTATCTCGCTTTGATAGTTAGTTGTTGAATATGGACATGCATGTATCTTTGTGATAGTTGTAGATAATATTACAGTCTGCCAAGGGTCCAGGGAAGACCCTTGAGGGTTCCTTCATCTTCCATACACCGTTTATTAATCCCTATAGGAGAATTTCCAACTCCACTGGGGACTACACTTTAGTTCCTGGCTTTCCCAGAAAGTTCCTAGATCTCTCCTTCTTCCAGACCTTCCTGTACTTCTTCATTCCTTTTCTGACCACTCAGGACCTTGCAACACTCTTCTTTCATTGCTCAGCCATGGATCTAATCCCCACAACCCTTTTGTGAAGTGTTTTCCCTCACTAACATAGTTTATTAGTGTAAACATAGCTTTATAAAGCACTATAACTGCACAAATAGAGCATTAGTGCCACTAGTAACTCTTTGTGGCCTCTAGCATAAAGTGTTAGCCACCCATTTTTTGATAAGCAACAGTGTCTGTGACCTTAAAGGGTTGGGAAACTTTCTTTTGGACTGATAAGGGATCTATAGTTGTTTTTTGTTTCATTGATCTATGTCCTGAACAATTTTTTTTTAAGAAAATAGCTTTCCTTCTTAAAGTTTTTATTTTCATAAAAGAAAAATTCAATTTTTTTTATTGTTTTCTACTTAGTTTGTTAGATCTGCATTATTTGGTTTCAGTAGTTGTTAGTGAGCATTGAAAAAGTTATGTCGGTTATGCTAGTTTTTTATTGAATAGGATGCATGGAATGAATATTGATGTATGCATGCCTCTCCCTTTGTAGAAGTAGCTTATTCATGGAAATTGAAAATTTACAAGCATTGTTTTTACATGATTCAAGTCACAGTCCCATAAAATCTCATATGTCAACACCCCTATTCAAGACTATAACAAAGTACACTTAAAATCTAACTAATAAAGTTAATCATCAACTCTTTCTATAGTAAACATACATTAGTTTAGGGTTGGATATTGGGTTAGGAAGTGTGAGTAAACTGCCCAAGATCATACACCAAAACTAGTGTCATTAAAGAGAGAAATCCTTTTGCACTCATACTAACGAGACCGCTCCAGTAAAAGCAGAGCTAAATACGAGACAACATTGAACTGTAAGTGAAGTTAGCCCACCTTTCCTTGCATCTCCTTTGGGTATTTTGTGTATCGGGGATCCCTTCGGGGATGTTGGCTTGTTGTGGCCTAACCCAAGTTCAGAAGTGATTTAGCTAAACAAATCTCGAAACTATCATCCCTTTCAGAAATAGTCTGTGAAGTGAAGACTGAGGACTCACCCATGGTAGTATGGGAGGTTGTTGGAACCAAGTTTCTGCACCCTAGCAATGCATTGATGAGGTCTGGGAAGTTCGTGACTCAATCCTGCACACTCACACTGCCCCACGCAATCGTTTAACCTTCATGAAGTTTTAGTACAGAGCGTGAAGAGGTGTTTTCTAGGTTCTTTACCCTTACTATGTTATTATTATAGATCTAACTTAATTTTGTGGGCCCAGTAGTCTTAACAATCATTCACATTCATAACAGTGCGCACAATCATAGAATGCAAAGAGATGTATAACCATATAATAGAAGCATAAACATACAGATCTACGAATAGAGGCACAATATTTCAAAATCAACTTAGCTTTTATTAAACTTTTGTTCTGTTATAGTCCCAACTCCGCACATAGCTGTGAACTCTATTACGCCTCTGCGCACTCAACTACAGAGCCTCTCTCTACTAGTATGAACCAAGACTCGGACTTACAGACTCAGAGCGAATATCACACTCAAAAACCCATATCACTTAAGATCAATACTCAAAAAACTACCTTCTACACTTAGAACCTTGCTCTATTTATACATTCCCATGGTCCATGGACCATGGGTAGGTTGACACATTCTATATTAAATTACAATATTTTTAGGGTGGACTACCTGAGACTGTCATGCCCCGCATCCGCATTTTGCATGGTCTTTACATTACATTGACCCAAAACTAGGCTTTAAGCCCCAAAAATCCGGTATGGGGGGATCTGCTACCCAACAGGCCCCCAATGCAATCATCGTGACTCATCCTGAGTCACTTGGCTAGTGTGGTGACCTTTACTCGGAGGCCATCCAACAACTTTTGTGCTTCGCTGACATCTGCCACACATTCTGCCGCTGTATGTTGTATCAATTGTGCGTGACCTTATGATGCATTATTGTCAGAGGCACCCTCTTGCTTTAGTGCATATGTATCCTACATCTGGGCCAACTTCCCCTCAATCGTGGCAGTGATTGTGAACACCTCTTCGAGCCAAGGCTAGATGCATGGTTTAGGCCCTGCTTCTTTCTGGCATGTGGCGTCCACCTATTCCTTCAGAGCCTGAGCCTCCCTCGTCTTGGCCAATTGCTGAGTGAGGGAGACCGTCTGCGTGGTCCCCCAGACATTGTCATAGGCCTGCTGCAACTCTCGTGCTTCTGCCTCTAACTGTTGTAGCATTGGGTCCTCCTATAGTGAAGTGAGCTTGAAGAGGAACTGATCCAACAAGCATGTGTAGTCCTATACAACATGCTCTATCACCTCCAACTCTGATTGAATGGCACGGTGGCTCTCCTCTCTGACTTCTATTGCTGTAGAGGGTTACGCCTTCAGCCTTAGCTCTGTGATCTACAATTTCAGCTCCAACTGAACCTTCACAACCTCCTCTTGGGTCTTTCAGACTACAGCTGCTAAGTGGTGAATCTTGTCCACAGTAGGGAGTGTCGTCAGCACAACCAACTCCAGTATGTTGCTACGGGTCTCCTCCATGACCTGTTCTAATCCATGGTTTTGGGCGACTAGGTTGTCGCGCTGTAGGCTGAGCTATTCTAAATTTACCTACTACTCGCTCAAGACTTGGAGAGCATGACCCTCCTTGGCGTGAAGCTCAGCAGTTACCCCATCCTACAACTAGTATAGGGTTTCTCTGGGAAGGGCGGCCAAATTCAATCGCTAGCCCCTCATGTCACCTTGGGCTTCTGCTAGGACTGTGCCTTTTGGTAGCACCAAGGTGTTCACTGAGTGGGCTCGCAACATCTGTTCAGCTTCGAATGCACCCTCTGCAAGGTGCGACATTGTCATTGTTGGGTATCGCACCTAAAATGCCTGCAATTACTCTCTGAGCACCCCAAGCACAGTTGTCTACTCCATCATTAATTGTGCAAGAGCATCCTTAGTGACATCGTGAACAGGTTCGCCACTGTCAAGAAGGTCTCCCTCAGAGGATTTTGTTGCCTTTGTCTTTTTCCATGCGGTGGGCTTCTCCTAGATGCGTGACCTCTTGTGTTGGGTTGATTTTGGTGTAGGGTCCGTGCATTCCTCTGTCTCATCCTTCCCCTATATGTCCTGCTCTGTGGACATTTCACTGCCTTCCTCAATTTCTTCGGTGGTCGTGGTTGTGATTTGTGTCGTCTGCACTATCACTGCTGCCTCAGCCCCCTTCTGTTTTGCGACCGCTTCCTGTTCTTGGTGCTTTCTCTCCACCAGCTTCACGATGCACAGCTTGGCTTCCTTCTTTTGCTGTTGTGTTGCAATCTTTTCTAGTTCTACGAAGTCTGGAGTGCACCACTCCAAAGACTATGCCACCATTATAGCAAATATTACATCGTCTATTGCAATGAATGGAAGATTTATCCATGTTCAGGTTGGATCCTTTCACGCCTAGATATACAGATTATGCATATCCGCCTTGAATTTGGCCATGCTTTGCAAACTATTGTATACTTTTAGGGACAAGTGCAACATGTGGTTGATCCATGTTCAGATGCTTGCCTCCATGAACACCCAAAACACCTTGATCTCACGAACCCTCGTCATGTCTTTCGTCGCCCAGAGAAACGTGTACTTCGCGGCTTCGGGTAGGTTCCTCTCAATGGTGGGAAACTGGCTATCCTCCGGAAGCTCCCCTGCAACCAACAGGATAGATAAGAGAAACCACGTGTAGTGGAAGGTCTTACCCTGCTCTTCGGCCTCCCTACAATTTGTAAAAAATTCATTGCAGAGAAACTGTGCCCAGTTGAACTGGACCCCCTCTGCACACTGCTCCGCCAACACAATTACAGATGCCAGCACCTCGTCTGCATGACATTTCCTCATGAGCTTTCCGACCAGCAGCTGGGTGGTGATGTGCACCCCTCGGTCCTTGATGCTTGCTATTACACACTTTCGCTTCCTTTTCTCTAGCCTATATTTGGCATTCATAGCTTCTGCAAGGCCCAAGTCGCTGCTCTTTCCTGAGATGGCTGTAGGATTGTTTCCTTTGATGGGAAACCAAGAAATCTGGTGAATTAAGTTGGTCATGATGGGAATCGGTTCCTTTAGCCAGAGATACTCATCATGTACTAGACACAGTAGCTACTAGATGAAAAAAATTGTGATGGGCGCACAGTGGTAGTGCGGTATCCACCACAGATGGAGTAACCAAACTTTCTCCATGCCGTGTAAGCATTTCTGCTACAGCAATTTCTCTGTGGCCAAATGTGGGAACTTCCCATTGTCCACGAGATCCCAGTCTTTGAAAATTACTTCTGGTACCCGTCCCAGTGGTTGACCATCAAACCTTATTTCATTCGGAAGAAACGGGGTTTGGAGTGCACTCTTCGTAGCCTCTAAGTCCTTTAGTATATTGGATATCCCTTTCCACAGTGGCATGTAGGGGATTAACTTTATCATCGAAGGTACTTGTGAAACATTTTCTACCTCATCGTCCTGTGCTTCAGTTTGAGTGATCAGGGCTTGCAAATCTTCCTCCTCCTCCTCGGTTTCAATGGTGACAACTTTGCCATTGTCTGCCATTGACAATTTACTGAATCATGGGTTCCGTGGTGATACCCATACTGGCCCCATTGTACACTTTTCTTTCTGTGGTCACGGCGTGTGTGAATACTTTGGAACCTCTGGTGTAGCTACCACCTCTCCAGGCTCCTCACAGGTCACATGGGGCCTTAGGGTAATCTCTGCAAATCTCACTCTGGTTCTTGCAGCTGTCATCATTTCTATACTGGATCCACTCAGTCACGTACTCACGGGTGGAAAGGTAGCTTGGTGCTCAATGCTCTGTATTGGTGCAAATATTCAACAACCAAGTGTTGCTTCGAAGCTACCCTAAGGGTTTTTATGGTCACGTTTGAATTTGAATTCGACCGTTCCCTCTAGTTCTGTGTCATTACTACCTTTCTGGTGGCAGAACATCCCTAATCGAGCTCTTAATTCTTGTCTTAATGGCCTGTCACCCGCTTCTTTCTACCTTAAAGTGGACCTCTTTTCATGAAAAATGAAATCAATGGTCACCTTCCAGCCTACCCATGTAGTAGCACAACCCCTTGCACGCGACCATGACCCCTATGACATACTAGCCCTATGTAGAACCTCCTTCCCGCGCAGCTCTCCTACAGACTCGTTTATAGTCCTATGCCTTCTTTCAACTACTTGGAGTGTTGAGACTGTACTTCCTATAGATAGTCAGGTGGTCACACCCCTAGTGCGAGGCTTCACCTTTCTTGCTAGCCTGGGCTGTGAGCACCCTTCAAATACCCTTGCGTCGCGTTCTTCTTTGTATGGTACGCTCCCCTGTTTAGTAAGATGTAGTCACAGCCATGGCAGTAGGGTCACACCTCCTTCTAATCCAATAGTAGGGCTCAGTAGATTGGGTTCCATCATGCTTAGTTTCTCACGGCCCACTTGTATGACCTCGGTTTCTAGTTCGTTGATTTCTTCATTCAATATCATACTTTTCTTCCTTAGTCGTGCCCAATCTTCATCGAGTTCGCGAAGTTTCAAGCTCCCTCATCGAATGGTTTCCTCTAACTACATAATTCCTTTACCCAGGTCCTCATGTCTTGTCCCAACTGTGGGGGCTATGGTCTGGGGCTTCTTCTCTATTATCCTGGTTTCGTTTCTTCTTGTTAGTGTTGGGATCATTTCTGCACTTCAATTTTGCTTATGGTCCTATAATCCCATCGAACAGTTGGTACGCGCAGGTCCCAGTCAGTTCATCCCATCTAGTAAACTATATTCATGATTTTGCATAGATTTGCGAATGCTCCGACATGGAATTTTTGTGGCCTGTGTCATGGTCCTTGTGTCGGGTTTTGATTTTTGATCCTTCATCTAGGGTATGCTTGCATAGCACACATCTGCACCCATCAAAAATTGCTTTGTCTTGGCTGTCCATCTCATGTTCGATGCTAGGGACTTCCACATCGTAAGCACATTTGTCTTCTACATTCGTGTCAGTTCCCCATAGTCTTTTGATGTGTATGCCCCCATCATGCAGGTGTCGCGCGCAATGCCCATTCTAGTGCACCCTACTGTTTTTGTTCTAGTACTGCACTTTCAAATTTGTCTAAGGATTCATCCACTCTTGTTACCCCATTATCTATTGGCAATTCCCTTCCTTTGGTCGTCATGTGCCGCAGCGATCTAATCATCATGTTGCAATTCAATGATGTTACTTCATGCAACCTGTTCTACCAACATTCTATTTCTTCATATGAATCCGTAGTATAGGAACTATCACGTTCCCATGAGATTCTTCCATCTGTTGTCAGTTTTACCCGATCCTCGTCTTGCGCCATTATCTGGTAAATGCAATCTAGCTCATCATCGTGCACCATCTCAGTGTAGCGCGCTCCTTCGGTTGGATCTAGTGGAACTACTACATGAAGAGACTTTTTCTTGAATATCATCTTCTGCTTCTTCAAGTTGATGACTTCATTCATATCAGTGGCCTAGTCTATTCCTAGAAACACAAGGTAAGGGTTGTTGTCATCCACAATCTCTATCACCTCAAAGTCCATCTATGTGCTCATGCCTTCGATATCCACTATTACCCCTTGCAACCTCCCCATGGGAAAAATCTTCTGTTGGTTCGCCATTCACAATTGAATCGGGGACCACTGCAACGTGGGCCTGCCCATGCGTTCCCATGTCTGGTTTGGTAATACATTCGCATCTAAACCTAGGTCTAGGATTACCTGATCCATTTCATACTCACCAATCTACATCATCAATCTAATTTCCCTCTTGGTGCACTATGCATGCTTTCCCAGTTTCCGGACTACACACGGTTCACCCGTTCCTGTGCACCTAGTGATAAGCTCTTGTAGTCCTTTAACTGCCTTATTATTGTGCAACAGCTTCACGCATGTCTCTAAGAAGGTAGTAAGCATAGAAGGATCCATTCCCAGCTCTAGTTGATCCTTACTACCTGAAATAGAGGCCTCTGCGATGCTCTTCTTAACTTCCATAAATGTCTCCTTTGCGCGTTCCAAGTCAAACTCAAGTTCCTTTGTAGGAACCTTCTGAACCCATGTATCTTCCTAGGGTTTCTTCCCCTTGTCTTCTCCTATGGTTGCACCACTTCTGATCATGATGTTTATGTTGGGGTCTTCTTCGCGCGGTTCAAACCTCATCATTTGGATATTCTAAGTCGGATTAGGTTGTAGTACCCCTTTCTCATGCATCTGTGTGATCAACGTAGGACAATTTATCATTTCATGATCAAACTGCTCATAGTATGAACAATATATTCTCATTGGGTTGGTACAATCGTGAGCACAGTGTCTTGGTCTTCTACAATTGTAATAGATTAGCTATCCGCGACCTCTTCCTGGTGCCATTCCTCCTCATCCTCAACCTTGCCCTTGAAATCCAGCACGTGCCATCCCCGCAGTTGGGTCCATGTCTTGCGTTTCCATCTACATTCTATATGCTGGGGTCTGCTCCATCATTAACTCGTAGCTTTGAAATGTACGCTCGTCATGACCTACTGATCTACAAAAATTGCAAAACAGCTACTAGGGAGTCTATGTATACTTCTGCAACAAATGACAGTTGTTTGTCATGTGCTTTCCTCCTACCTAACATATCGTGCACCAGAGCGTGGCTGCCACACTTGGCCCTGCCTGTGCCTCTGGCCTCAACGGCATTGGTCCCCCTCCTGCCAAGTAGTTTGTGAATACTGGATAGTGGTCTTTGTCATGGCCCTAGCCTTTGCATTTTATGCACCACACTTCTTCGCATGCCTTTGGACATGGTGCCCTATCCTGCTTCAAAATCTACATCTCTAAGCATAGGTTCTACAGTTGCGCATGGATCTGTTGGACTCCCAATCCTGGATCCTATATCAGTGTTTCATGCAACCTCATCACCATTTCAAGCACTTCGGTCTTGGTTGAAAGCTTTTGCTATGATAACACCATCCTCAGGTGTGGTGTCAAAAGATGCCACAAACCACGTGTGGTGTTGTGCATCCGTTAGCATCAGATTGGCCTCACAGATCATACTCTTTAGTCTCTGATCTAGATCCCAGGGGGTCTTTCCTGGAAACATCGCAATCTCTTTAAATCCGATGATTGACTATGTCTCTGATTTCGGCCAGCTAAATTCTCTGTTCAGTTCATTCTGTATCTCTGATATTCCTGCATTTGGGCGATTATTCGAGTGCTTGATATACCATGTCAGCACTGAATCCTACAGTGTGCTTACCAATGCGGCCTTCTTAATGTTGTCATCTATGACCCTTTGTGCTTCCCATACTACTGTTACCATGAACCAGAACTGGTCTAGATCCTCATTCCCTACTCCTCTAAATATGGGTAGCTTGATTGCACTCACCATGCTAAACTGCGGGTTGGGTGGAGGTGGGGTGGTTGAATACGGAGATGAAGTAGGTGAAGTGGGTGATGGAGTAAGTAGAGGTGATAACTATGGAATGCACTACCTTATCAAACTGACAGAACTTCTCGTAGAAACTCGAGCATGCTCTTCCTCGCTCTCTCGCGAAGGTGAGATTAAGGGATTGTTTCTTAATCCTTTGATACCTTGGTAGATCTTTCCACTCCGCATCGCTCCAAACATTAATGTATTTGAATAACCCACTTTTCACATAAAAACATCTTAATCTAGGTATTCAGAGATTTAATGTACCCACCTCATGGTCCCTTGAGAAAACTTCGTTCTGCTTCGCTATAGCTCACAGTCGTATCTATCGCAAACTTAGTGATAAACCCCCCTATTATCCGGTCGAGCCAATGGTCCATGACCCACACGATCTTATCTTCTGATGCCTCTAGTTTGTGCACTAACTCTAGAGTCCACACTATCGATTGGTCAAGCTTGTACCTTCCTTGGCCATTGGCTAACCTCGTGATCCAATCATACAAATCTGAAGAGAAGGTTGCGAAGAAGATCTCGTGGATTTCCATGTATACGTAGCAATCCAACCACCTCTTCTCGGATATTTGTGGAGTTCTGTTTTCCTGTGTCACGAACTCGTGAAGCTTCTAATCCAACCAATATTCAGTTTCCTTCTTTGTAGGGTTCCAGTGTTATGATATTAGACATCCCTTAGGCAGATCCTAGTCCTAGCAATGGAACCATTTGTTGGCTTGTTGAGGCCTGACCCTCGTTCAGAAGTGATTTAGCCAAACAAATCACGAAACTACCGACCCTTTCGGTAATAGTCTGTGAACCGCGAATTGAGGTCTCACCTGAGGTGGTATGGGAGGGTACTGGAACCAGGTTTCCACACCGTAGGGATGTCTTGATGAGGTCTGGGAAGTTCGTGACCCAATCCTGCGTGCTCGCACTACCCCACTCAATTGTCTGACCTTCGCATAATTTTGGTACAGAGCACAAAGATGTGTTGTCTAGGTTCTTTACCCTTACTGTGTTATTATTATAGATCTTACTTAATTTTGTGGGCCCACTAGTCTTAACAATCATTCACATTCATAACAGTGCACGCAATCATAGAATGTAAAGAGATGCATAAACATATAACAAAAGCATAAACATACAGATCTACGAATAGAACCACAATATTTCAAAATCAACTTAGCTTTTATTAAACTTTTTTTTTGTTACAATCACAACTCCACCCTGCACACTCAGATGCAGGGGTCTGCACACATAGCTGTGGACTCTACCAGGCCTCTGTGCACTCAGTTGCAGAGCCTCTCTCTACTACTACGTCCCAAGACTCAGAGTTAGAGACTCAGAGCAAATATCACACTAAAAAACCCATATCACTTAAGATCAATACTCAAAAAATTGCCTTCTACTCTTAGAGCCTCGCTCTATTTATACATTCCCATGGTCTGCGGACCATGGGTAGGTCGACACATTCTATATTAAATTACAATATTTTTAGGGTGGACTATCCTATACTCTCACGCTCCACGCCCAAATTTTGCTGGGTCTTTACATTACATTGACCCAAAACTTGGCTTTAAGCCCCAAAAATATGCTATCGGGGGATCCGCTACCCAATAGGGGATATCGGAGCTGAGTCAGGGACTCAAGTATCCTGCCCACGCAGTGTACTGCCTGCGACTATGTCCTTGCCGGTAGTTTCTATGATATGAGGTATCCTTAGTGGCCATACTTTTAGGGACTAAAACAAGGTGACTGGGGTGGGCTGCCCTGGTATCTAACATAGACAGAACTACTTTGTCTTCAGTTTTTGCGAGGGTGCTCATCTTCACGAGAGTACTTGGCCCCTCAATATGAGGTTTAGGTGAAGCTCTAGAGTAACTATAATTGTACATTTGGCCAGCTTTGTCTGTTATTCATTGTGATACTGGGTTTCATCTCCAGTGATCGGTGCTTATTAGACAGGGTCATTTCCCTCTACTTGTTGATTGATTTACTTAGTGTATTTTTTATTTTTTAGGTGCCAGAGTGTTATCTTTGAGATTTTAATAAACATCACTGTAAAATTTACTGATAAAAATTATCGACCATCGTGGTTACATCCGGCCCTCATCATCAATCTAGACAATTGTTAAGACTTTCCCCACTCAGTGTGGAGGATCCACCGAGCTCTAGTGTGCTAGATTCCACATCTTAGGGAAATCAGTCTCCGAGATCTCACACAGAATCAGTTTGGACATTCGACGATTCAAGCTTACCAGAGTATTTCTTTACTGAAGGATTTCTTCCTCCATACAATCCACCAATCACGATTCCATTGGGTCCACTCTTCATTCCTGTTGCATCTGTACCTCCTTTGTCTCCAGTTGGAACACTTCCACCCATTCCATCAACGACTAATGGGTCATAGGAATTTTTAGACACTTTTGGTCCCCCACCACTTCCCTAGTTGACAATCAATACCACACCTTTGATGGTGAACCCTGCTATCCCATTTGTCCCAAGTTCAGCTCTTATCATGACACCCTCCATGAGTGGAACCCATTCTATTCGTGCAATATTTTCTTCAGAGGCTTCCAATCTATGCACTAACTCCGAGGTCCAAACTATTGGACTATCAAGTCTCTACCTTCCTTGGTTTTCTGCTAATTTTGCGATCCACTCATATAATTCAACCAGGAAGGAATAGAAGAAGATTTCTTATATCTCTATGTATAGATATCTATCCAACCACTATTCTTTCATCAATCACGGATTCATGTTTTCTTGCACCGTGAATTCATGGATCTTTCCATCCAACTAGTGTTTGATCTCTTCTTAATTGCATTCTAGTGATGCGACATCACACATCTCTTCATGTAGATCCCGGTCCCAACAACACAACCATTTGTTGGTTGCTATGGGGTAAAATGCACGGGATGAAAACTACCCTCGAAAGTCTTCCTGGCACCTTCGACAGACCGTAAGGTTATCTACAAAAGCTACCTGTTACACACATGTTCATCTATCAGACATATATTGATAGGGTATGGAAAGAGGATCACCTTTGGTTCTTTCTAAATTCGCCTGGGGATCTCTGTGCGGTAAGAAGAACTCCTCCTAACTGGCTCCAAGATGGTTCTTGCACAAAAGAACAAAGAAAACCAATCACAACATACACTTATGACAATTAATGTAAGAATCTATTACAAACATGTATAAATGTATATCTTATCTACTCAACACAGCAAGCATCAGAATGAACAAATAAATGCACAATATCACCGACACTTTGGAGTAGGGAACACAATCACATTCCTATATTCAGAATGGAAGAGTAATTACAACAATCCATTGTATCAACCTTCCTTACTCCTTCTTCCTCTCTCTCTCTCCTTATTTCAGCTAGCTCCTTCAAGAATATGAGAGTTCACAACAACTCTATGGGCTATCCTTCCAAATTCTCTAATCCCCTTTGCAATGGCCCTCTCGTTGCTTATATAGCAATTGAATTAGGGCTGCCAAGCTCCACCTATAGTTCATTTGGGCAAAAACCATGAACCTGCCTTGTTTACAAGTTTTTTCCCATTTGCCTTCATTCTCATAATAGAATTTCTCCAAATATCTTGATTTTTGGAGTTTCCTTGCTTTTATAGCACAAATTTAGGGATTTAATATCTAGATATTTATGAGTAGATTCATCAACATAACCTTTTGAACATCACTTAAGTTCACTAATGCTCCCCCCGGTCTAACAGCAAGAGTTAGCAGGGTGACTAACGCTCCTTTATGCTTGGTAACGAGCTTTATAAAGTAGGTTGTCAGTGTATGGAGAGCGTTAGTGTGGATTTTGGGCCTGCAATTGTGATCATTGCTTCAGTCATCTTGTCTTTCTCCTCTGAGTTGATTAGGAGGTCAATTTTTCCTATAATAGATGCCCCCTAAAGTATGAGATCAGAGGTAGAGACGATGGCCGAAATACTTTATGAAAACACATTGTAATTTGCTGTCAAAATCTTTGTAGAGAGAGAGAGAAGTTTTGGGCGGCAAGGAAAACCTGATACAACAAAGATACATATATATAAACTGCTAAAAGCATTTCTTGAGTCGGGCATTCCCATGCTCAGTAGCTATGTCAAAGTAGTTTTCTCCTCGAAGATATAACAATGCTGGCCGCCAATATGGCACAGGGCAAATCAAGCATCATAATAGATCATCCTGAAATAGTTGTCTCCAAAGAACAATATCGCAACTTGGGAGAGGAAACAAGGCTGAATGATGCAAGCCTCTACCCAAGGTCTTGATTCCTGCTTCACCAAACAACATAGATCGGTAATGTGATAATATGAGTTGACGTCGAACATGCACGGAATCATCTGATTACCAATCAATAATGGAGACTGTTAACAGATGCAAGGAAGGCCACTGATAATGGTGATGGTCTCCAAGATGCACAATTCAAACTAACAAGTGTGAAAGATTTTTTTGTCATCGAACACTCGTAGAATTGCTTAAGTAGGAGCCAATAATGAAAACCCGTGATCAAACACAAGGTAACCTGCCACTAATGTCTACAAGCACCAAGGCACTGAATGTGTTTATGGGTTATCTTCCTAGATAGAGTGTTGAATTTGATAGGAAGAAACCTGTCGAAAGGTAGGCAATGACGTGTCCTACATTAGTCAACACAAAACCAGACAAGGATGATTTTTTTTTTGAAGAATATTTTGAGCTTTTGGGTCTAAACAACGGAGGGCATGATGAAAGGATATGTAGGATAGGTTGATAGAGGAAACAAATGGGAACCCTTGAACTATGTAAGGCATGACAACGGTTTTAACCAGATAGCACTAGACTCATGAACACTACAAAGTGTTTAAGATACATAAATGCAATTACATCAGGGTATATAGGCTAAAAACTCATAGGTTGGTAGGGTTCATATTGAGAGGCTATCCAAATGACAGTTTATCTGAGGGAGTGCCATGTTCAAGGGAATGAATGCTGCCAAAACACGCTTCCAAATACATGATACAGTTGTATTGTCCACTTTTCCCCGTATGATTTTTTAATGAGCCCAGATGGGTAAACTCATCGATCTTTTCATGTTTAGAGAGTCTGAAAAGGATCACAAAAATAATGACTCTTTTCCCTATCTGATTAGTTTAATGAGTCCAAACAGGAAAACTTGTCGACTTTTTCATCTTTTAAGAGTTTGAAAAGTATCGTAAAAAGAACGAATCTATATCTTATATGTGTATTTAAAGATTCCAGACTAGACAACTCGGTGATCTTTTCATATTTAGAGAGTCTGAAAAGATCATAAAGAGAGACTCCATGGAGGTCCCTTTTTCATAGTTGTTAACCGGGTGGGACAAAAGGTTAATAGTATACCCGTATCGATTACCTTTCCGTAATTAATCTATTGAACCCGAATAAAGAGAAACCTTTTTCCAATAGGTGTTGACCTCATTTTGTTACAAGTATGAGGGGATAGACAAAACTCATGTTTTGTTGTGACACTTTAATGAGCTCAGTAACAAAACTCGGGATTTTTCATTTTTTAACGAGCAGGACAAGGGTACCTGAAAGAATGATCGGGTCATCTTTAGCTTGTTTAATGAGTAGCAAGACACAGCTCGGGATTTTTTCAGTTTAAAGAGTGAGAAAAAAGTGCCTAAAAAGGATGTTCCGTTGGTCTTTTTCAGTTTATGCACTGGAACAAGATTAAAAAAGAGGGGCTCAGAGCATCATTTGCATATATTTAACGAGTGCAAATGATGAGAAACTCATTTAAAGAGTGATAATATATCCCAAAAAGTGCTTTACTGATTGTGGTATGGATGTTTTAACGAGCCCTACTACAAAAACTTGAAGATGTTTATTTTTTTTAAAGAGAAATAAAATGTCTCCAAAAGTGCTCAGCCATAGTTAGATAGATTTTAATGAGCTTAACGATGAAAACTCGGGGATGTTTGTATTTTTCAAAGAGCAGTAAAATATCCCTAACAATGCTCTATCTATCGTTGCATAGATTTAACGAGTGCAACGACAAAAACTCGGGGATGTTTGTATTTTTTAAAGAGAAATAAAATATCCCTAACAGTGCTCTATAAAGAATTGCATGCAGCTTTTACTGCTTTTCATTTTTGAAAGTACTTTCATCACAAGCAGTAAAGTGTATAAAAAGGAAACAATTTCTATTATCTGGGTTCATGCATGATAAAAATCATGTAGAATGGACTACTTTCTCTTTAATGATTTTCAAAAAATCATGTCTCTCAAAGTTATATAAGGAGATGCTTTGAGCTTTCACTTGCATCATTGTCACTATTTTGAAGTTTGTGAGAGCTAGTTGGAGCTAAATAGGAGCAGATTTTCCGCGGACCATTGCAGGAGATCTGGGCAACCATTCGACGTGCCGTTAGTCCCAGGTGAGAGATAAAACCTTGCTCTATGCTTTATTAAACCCTTTTTAACAGTTTTTTGGGTGGAAATTTGCAAATCTGAGGTGCCCTAGAGCCTTTTTGCGCCCTACTGCCCTCTAGATGACTAGTAGAGAGTGTTAAATGCTCTGTACGAGCCACTGGAGGGCGTTAATCCTCCTTGTGTAGCACTGGGAGGAGTATTAGGGTTGTAGGGCGCATTTGAAACCCTCATGCATAAATTCCTGAAGTGATTTTGCCCCATTTTAACTTTTTTTAGGGTCCTTTTGTGCATGTTTCAGGCTAAAATGACTCACCTATGGAGAGAACGGGCCCATGATAATGAGGAATTGCTGATGCGTAAAGATCCAGGTTGCATACTTGCATTGTGTCGCTATGGTCTATTGAAGTATGCAAGGCTAGAGTTGATGAAAGGATAGGAGGATTTACTGAGATGGATCATACAACGCTAGGATGAACACGAGCAAGTGTTCAGAATTGGAGATCAAGAGTTGGCGATTGACTGGGATGATATTTACTTTTTGACTGGTTTGTTGTGCCATGGGAACCAACAAACCTCACCGATGGCAGGTCAGATCCACGATCTACTTTAGAGCTGGTACAGATCTACTGTATCCCTGGGAGTGGGTTAGTTAGCAACATAGTCCCGATAGAGAGGATTCGATCATGGTCTATGAGGGCAATTTTATGGTTGATTGTGCATTTAACGGGGTTAAAAGGTCCCCACGTAGCAATAAAGGCCCAATTGTTGCTTTCCATTGACTGTGTCTAGCCCCAGATGTTCAACTAGTGTGAAGTAGTGCTTCACTAGTTGAAGGCAGAATTGATAGCATTCAAGACCCATACCCAACACAGTTTTGTGTACAATACTATCATAGTCTCATTTTTCCTTGAGAGGGTGCCTGTCATACACCCACGGGTGAGCTTAGGTCCTTTTGATCCGAGGGAGCCAAGGCAGGGTCGCTAGTCATCACTTGATCCTCGCACAAGATGAGGACCACTCTGACACTTCTTTGACGAAGACTTCTTCCAGTGGCTTTGCAACTAGATAGTGATTTTTGATGACTATGCCTATAAAGGCATGGACTTTACTGGCAACCCAGACTTGATGCTACCACCCAGGACCAACTGTGGTCCTCAAGGTGAGAATAATTTTGATAGTACTTTAAGTATTTTTGTACTTTTGAATGTATATGTAACATTTTTTTAATGATGAGATAAGAACTGACATGAAACTTTTATGCTTAACACAGATGTGGCACCAGTACGACCTACAGGCAAACCTCGCTATGTGTGAAGAGGTGGCCAACTACATGCTGGAGGGGGTGATGTCGACAGTCTCCGCGAGGTTCTGAGGAACCTAGAGGGTTTGAATATGGGTATCCCTCCCCTTCCTATGAGGGAGATTCCTGCTCATATGCAACGACAGACCGTTGGTGTACTTGAGCGGTTTCTGGTTCCTCTTCAACAGGTAGCTAGAGTTGTTTTAGCTTTTCTGGAGCAATAGGCTCATTTTAGCGGGTGCTTTGGTATAGCGATATGAGTGTTTGTAGCTGGGATTTGAGCCATTTTGTACTTAAATCATCCAAGTTTTGGAATATTTTGATCTAAAAAACTGGATGTCGATCTATATATCTACAAATATTTTTGGTATTTTGGTGGTGTAAATGTGTTTTAAAATGTTTGTTGTGACAAATTTTTAACTTTAGTAAATGTTTTACTTCTCATGTATATTGTTATAACAAATGAGACAAATTCCAATATAATACATAGTTAGCTAATGAATCAACAATTGTATTTAATTCTCGAGGAACATGTTCTTATGTGATTGTTTCAAATCGACGTTCCAGGAGTCACACCCTTAGATAGTTACATAACAAGGCTGGATTATGGATGTGATAATGGTTTGTCAATTACATAACAACTAGCTAGGAGTCTAACTTGACCACCAGATTGGAGATGCCCCTTGATGCACTTGCATGAGAAGCGAAACGACAAACATGTACTCGGCAATATTATTGGCGGTGGTACCAAGAAAGACTCCCCTAGAGCAAAATATTTCTGACTCGGGTGTATAGATGACCCAATCATCTGATGCAATGTGCCATGTGTGACAACTGGCACCATTCGTGTATCCTACATGTGCTAAGGGCAACGATGACATCTGCATTGCGAGAAGAATGCATGAGACAAGTACTCCACTAAATAACAAAACAATCCAATCACATTAAAAAAGGTAAGAAAAACTTATGAATACATAAAATTACAAAGCACATGCCTAACACGACACTAGCACAATACTTTTTCAGATAGAGCCCGTATGTGGGCTCCTTGAGTGGGATTCTATCCCAATCCTGCAGTTCATATGCACCTGAGGGGAGGACTTTCGTTATGACATAGGGACCTAGCCATATGGGTCGAAGTGTGAATGCTTCCAAGAGATTATCTTTTGGATGATATAGCGATACAAAATCGCCTTCTTGGAAAGAAGAAAACCTAACTGCTTTTGCAAATTAGCTTTGTACCAGCTCCTTGTGAGCTGCAAGTGCCAAATTGGCATTTCAACGGGTTTTATCTAGTTGCTTGAGGTATAGTAGACCTTCTTCTTCAGTTGTGGGGCCAGGCATGGGTTCAATGGCTATCTCAAGGGAAGGAGTTGGCCACCCATTTCATTTTTCCTTGTCGTAAAGTTGGATCTCATGCGCAACAAATGATGAATTAAAGTTGAGCATTTCCTCGTGAGACCAAATAAATTGTTCATGGAATTCCTCATGTGGGCAGGTGGAGCTTGCAATTTCCTCAAGCCTGTAATTTTCTCTCATTTGGATGTCTTCCATGGTGCCTGTCGTGACTAAAATATCTATGGGAAATGACCTGGAAGCGTCGTCCATATTTTCATCCACCCTAAGAGTTTGAATGCTTGTATAGGGTGGGGAAATGATTTCATTTGTGTCAGAGGACAAGACTTGAAGAGGCATCATGTCCGAGTCAATTGTTGGACCCCAAATATCCCAATCCTCCCAATGTTGCTTTCCAAAACTCATTATTTCTCGAACAACTTTGTCCGTTGATGGGAGTTGATCGCACGGATCTAAAGAGGACTAGTTATTGGAAGGGGAGTGGTATCGTCGGTGATAGCCAATATGAAAGGAAATGTGGATGCTGATTGAATGCCTTGGTAGGCTGATTCAGCTGGTGACAATAGCATCTGGTCTTCGATTGTGTCAAGGTCTGAAGGCGCCATTAGGATACGAGGCTTGGTTAGTTCATGAGGAATTGATGAAAGCATGTTGACCAATTGTGGAACCTGTGGTGACGGAAGAGGAAAACAACCCATCAGGGAGGAAGCATTCAACAAACTGGTACTTCTACTAACAAAACTATCAGTTACACCTCCTACTAGGGGTACAGAGTCATTTGGTAATGGTGAATAATCAGTGGTGCAGAAAGACAACTGATCCACTGTAATAACCTTTCCATCCAATGGAAATAGGATGATACGAAAGATAGTGGATACGATGACTGTCATGGCATATGTCCAACTACAACCCAACAATAGATTATAGTCAAGTCTCTTGTCCACGACTTCTACATCCACGATTACTATTTTCCCAGCCAAAGTGATGGGAAAACCGGCTAAGTATCCTTTTGGGACAAAGCTGTGGCTATTGAAAACTTTAAGGGAATTCGACGGTGGAGAGAGGGTTGGGGAACACAAGGCGACCCAACATGAAGCTGACATGATGCAAGTCAAAGCACCTTCGTCGATGACAGTTCGGTGTATACGTTTACCTTTCAAAGTGATATGCACTTGAAATTCAAGCTGGTGGGAAAGGGGAGGTTTACACTTTTCTTGTCGAAAATAGCCAGCATGGAATCCATAGGTTCAATACCCCCGATAGCTGAAAGCAAAGCTTTTCTTTGGTTGGGGCATGTTTGTAAGACTTCGAGCACCGACATAGCCAACAGAGCTTGCGCCAAATCCTCTACGATGTTGTAGTGTTGGGTGGCACGTGCAGATGTGTTATGCCTTATGCATCGAAGTGCCCCCTTGGGGGGTTAAATTACAAAGTCCTCAACTGGCATTTCGATTCACAAATAGTTGGGTGGAGATGGTTTTTGACCTACGGATGGTTCTGCTACTGGAGCGACAAGAGATTCATAAGATTTGGCTCTTGTGGTTAGTTCTACCGTTTCAAATGTGTAAACGGTAGAACTTCCTTCACCAGCTGAAGGGTGTTGCGAACTATCATTGCCCACTAACATGGGTTGTGGTTGGTTGGCAACACAATTTTGCTACGGTTGATTAGGAAAAGGATTTCTAAGGACAGCAGGTGCCTTACCAGAATTTTTCTTGGCAAGGTAATCTGTGCATTCTTGAAGACGTAGACAATGCCAGGTTACATGTTCTTCAAGACATAGTTTGCACGAATAGTTGGTGCCTTTATCCTTTTCCATATCAGTAAGCATGGTGGCCTTTTGTTTTAGGTTGGGCTACCTTGATGACTGCTCCTTAGAAGGAGTGGTCTTGTTCTTATTCTTCTTGTTCTTGCTACTGAATTTCTATGTAGACTGCACATAATTAATCACGGTGGCAGGAAGAGCAGTTTCTTTGGTAGAGGGTTCCATTACCAGCTTGGCAATGGAGCCACTGAGTTGTTTTACAGTGACCCTAGAGGTTGCAGCGACGATCCCATCGGCGTGCGCTCTAGGGTGCTACCCGGTGGGAGGGTTGGGCTTACCAAGAGCATAGGGGATAATGTCGTAGAGAGTACTAGACTATGAATAGATCAAATGTAAGTGCTGGGCACGATGTATGGATTGGTCCTCTATGACAGCACCACCTAGAGTGACATCTCTAGCAATTTGTGGGAGCAACGATTTACAGAACCAGTCTGTTAAGAGAAAATCAGGGATGGGAGATTTGACTAACCTTCGCCTACATCTCCATTCCTGGATATGATCGAAGATGTGGATGGCTGTATCCTGATGGAACGAAGTAAGGAGCTCTTTCCCTATCTCATAACAGATAGGTAACTGAAAGTTCTTTAGGAACTCCATCGCTAAAGCGTCAAAGGTATTCACTGACGCATGTGGTAACTCAATACACCACTTTGCAGCATTTCCAGTGAGGGTGTGGGGAAAAATATGTAACCGAACACTATCATCCACCATAGATTTAGAAACACAACAGAGATGGTAGGTGGTGACCTGAGTGCCTAGATCCTCCCCTTGTTTTATGTCGAACTTAGGAATGTTCGTCAGTATTTTATGCGGGATCTATGGCAATTGTAAGCTGTGGTAGATGGGGTCATTTTTCAACTTGTATAAGTTGGGGATATCCAATGTTGCCAAAAAAGGAAAATTGTTGGGTGCCCCCGACTTGGACCATGGTGATGACAGATGACCTGAGGAGCTCTGTGCTCCTCCCATCGTTTGGTTCCTCATGGTGTACATGGGTTGCATGGTGTAATAGTTTCTTTACGGTATGGTGTTGTAAATGGGATTTCCATGAGGATTTTGATACTGGGGTATGAAGTTACCCCCAATATACGTGGTGCCCCCTTGAATCATCTAAGCTTGTGAGTAGGGTGCCCCCATGGTTTGGGTGGGAATCCCTTGTGGATTCCCAACCAACACAAAACTAACCGTATGGATTTGATTGACAGAGGGAACAATCATGTCAATCAACAACTGTCCATGCACGCTTGATAATGGTGAGGGAACTGTGACATTCCTTGCCATCGTGAGCATATTGGGAACCACCCCAGATGTTTGAATTTGGGGGTTGTAACTGTACATTGGTGGCCGACCTTGGTTTTGGTAAACTGGTACCGTGCCCATAACACCACATTGAGTGTTATATGGAGCACTATATGTGGCACTAATCGAAGGTATGCTTTGGGGCACCATAGGAGTGGAACCTGGCATCTACTAGGTTCCACCTATAAAGGGTTTTATGTGAGTTACAGTACCTAGGACGAATGGGATTGTGGGGTTCAAAATTACCGATGTTGTGATGACCGTCGACTGGGGAAGTGGTAGAGGACCAACAGTGTCTCTATAATTCCACAACCCTTGAGGTGTCAACTAGATAGATGGGAAAGTTCCACCTACTGAAGAAGAAAGTACTGGTACTACAGGAGTAACTATAGGGTCTGACAGATCTATAAGAAGAGCATTAAAATGAGGAAGAAATCCTTCCGTAAAGAAATCCTATGGCAAATCAAAATCGTCGGTTGTCCACATAGACCCCGTGTACGATTTAGGAGACTGATCCCTCAAAGATGACAAATCTAAGTCAATGGAACTCGGCGGATCCTCCACAATGAGTGGAGGAAGTCCTAACAATGGTATGGATTGACAACAAGGGCCGGATGTAGCCACAATGGCTGTTAAGTTTTATCAAATAGATTTTAATGTGATATTCTTTAAAGACTCAAAAATGATAGCACTCAGGTACCTAAAAATAAAAAATACACTAAATATGTCAATCACCAAATAGAGGAAATTACCTCGGCCGATAAACACCGATTACTAGAGATTAAATCCAGTTTCTCAATGAGTAACAGAGAATGATGGCCAAATGTACGATTACAGTTAGTTTTGAACTTCGCTCGAACCTTAGATTGAGGGGCCAAGTACTCTTGTGAAGATGAGCACCCTCCCAAAAACTAAAGACAAAGTAGGTCCATCCGTTTAAGGTACCAGGACAGGCCGTCCCAGTCACCTTGTGTAAGTACCTAGAAGGTTTGGCCACTAGAGATACCTCAAATTATAGACATTACTAGGGGGGACATAGTTGTAGACAACATGCTGTGTGGGCAGGATACTTGAGTCCCTGACTCAGTTCCGAAATCTCCGGAGGGACCCCCGATACACAGAATGCCCAAAGGAGTTGTAAGAGAAGGCAGGCTAGCTTTAATCACAATCTGATGTTGTCTCGTATTTCGCTCCATTGTGAGTGGAGTGGTCCTAGTAATATGAGTGCAGAAGGATTTTTCACTCATTAATGACACTAGTTTTGATTTTCAACCTTGGCCAGTTGACTCACATGTTTATCCCAGGGTCCTAATCTAGCTAATGTTAGTTTTCTCTAAAAAAGAGTAACTAATTGATTTTAATGTAAATTTTAGTGTACTTGCTTATTTTTCTTCGATAGGAGTGTTGACGTATGAATATGGTGAGACTCTCGACTCAATAAACCATGCAGAACAATGCTTTGAAAAAAAAATCAATTTCTTATGCAAACAAGTCTTATTCTATGCATGTCTCATTTCACATATTCACGAATTCGTCAATGCATCTAAAACCATTCAACACTTTGCATAATCGAAAGTTTCTTTTCTCAATATTCCATAACAACTATTAAACCAAAACAAAGTAGCTTACAACTATTTCGACAGAAGGAGATATACAATTAATCAGCTTTTATTTCCACAAAAATGACTTTATGAGAGAAAAACTAAAACGTTTTCTTAAAAAATAAATTTTAAGACACCAAATTTGTTAGCATGATACTGTTGCAGATCTTACTTTGGCCCTTGAGACAAGTTTCCCCCCTTTTTGGTCCACAAAATCTCTTGAAAAACATGGAAATGGGTAACTAATGCTCTATCTATGTGTAAATAGAGCTTTAGTTTAGCCACTAACGCTCCCTGTGCACAGTCAAAGAGCTTTATAAAGCTTTGTGTAGACTAGCAACCTACATTAGTGAGGGAAATAGCTCAAAAAGAGGGCTTTTAGGATCAGTTTCTGAGGAGAATGCAACTTTCCAAGATGCAACAAGATAGATGGTGGATCAGAAAAGGATTTGAAGAAGCGGGAAGCTCATAGAAGAAAGAGAAGATCTGAGAGGAGTCTAGGTAATTGGGAACTAGATGTATAGACCCTAGTGGAGTAGCCAATTCTGCTACGGGGTAAAATGAATGGGATGAAAACTACCCTCGAAAGTCTTCCTGGGACCTTCGACAGACCATAAGGTTATCTGAAAAGCTACCTATTACACACATGTTCATCTATCAGACATATATTGATAGGGTATGGAAAGAGGATCACCTTTGGTTCTTTCTAGATTCGCTTGGGGATTTCCGTGCAGTAAGAAGAACTCCTTCTAAGCAGCTCCAAGACAATTCCTGCACAAAAGAACAAATCAAACCAATCATAGCATACACTTCTGACAATTAATGTAAGAATCTGTAACCAACATGTATAAATGTATAACTTATCTACTCAACACAACAAGCATTAGAATGAAAAAATAAATGCAGAATATCACTGACACTTTGGAGTAGGGAACACAATCTCAGTCCTATATTCACAAATGGAAGAGTGATTACAACAATCCATTGTATCAGCCTTCCTTACCCCTTCTTCCTCTCTCTCTCTCTCTCTCTCTCTCCTTATTTCAGCTAGCTCCTTCAAGAATATGACAATTCACATCTCTATGGGCTATCCTTCCAAATTCTCTGATCCCCTTTGTAGTGGCCCTCTCGTTGCTTATATAGCAATCGAATTAGGGCTGCCAAGATCCACCTATAGTTCATTTGGGCAAAAACCATGAACATGCCTTGTTTACAAGCTTTTTCCCATTTTCCTTCATTCTAGGATTAGAATTTCTCCAAATATCTTGGTTTTTGGAGTTTCCTTGCTTTTCTAGCACAAATTTAGGGATTTAATATCTAGATATTTATGAGTAGATTCGTTGGCATAACCTTTTAAACATCACTTAAGTTCACTAACGCTCCCCCTGGTCTAATAGCAAGAGTTAGTAGGGTGACTAACACTCCTTTATGCTTGGAAACAAGCTTTATAAAGCAGGTTGTCAGTGTATGGAGAGCGTTAGTGTGGATTTTGGGCATGCAATTGTGATCATTGCTTCAATCATCTTGTATTTCTCCTCTGAGTTGATTAGGAGGTCAATTTGTCATATAACATTGGCTTAATGGGCCTTGACCCAGGTTCAACATTAATTAGCCAAGCAAATCCCTACACTATTGGCCCTTTGAGCATCAATCCGCGAAGCACGGACTGAAGTCTCACCCGAAGCAGTATGAGGGGATTCAGGAACCAAGTTCCTACACCCAGAGATGGTAGTGATGTCATTTTATACCCTAAACCTTCCTTCACATAGGTCAATAAGCCTTTTAGGGCTTATCGATATACTTCTCTTATTTGTCCTTCAGACCTCCACGAAGGTCTATGATCATCCTTCATGAACCCTAGATAGGTGGATAAGGCACTTACATGCCTCTATAATTACTATTTTACTTATGGTTTTACCAAGATTAGCTTAACTATTGAATAACTCCACATTCATTAAGATGATCTTCGCGTAAAAAAATATTCTTACTTGCATTCATATAACAAAGAAAAACATATGGATTCGCACATCAATACAACATTAAACACAAACCCAATATTCATGATGACATAATCATATGTAGAAGTAAAATAGATCATACACAGATAATTCCAGAATAATTCTCTTTATTGATGTTCAGATCCTCTTTACAGACTCCAACTACCTTGCGCACACAGTTGTAGGGGTCCGTGCACTCAGATGCGGAATTCCACCCTAGGCCTCTATGCACACAGCTGCAAAGCCTCTGTCCTACGCTAAGACTCTTCTCTCTTAGCTCTCACAGACCCAAAACATATCAAGACTCAACTAAACTTACCTTCAAAAACTGCCTTAGGGATCTCCTAAATACGACACAAGTTACATAAACTAAGGGTGGAAACCCTTATTGAATTTTTAAATATTTGCACTCTATGGCCACAAAATTCAAAGACTTTACATTTATATACAAAAACTTGCACTTTCTGCCCCAAAACATGGGATTTTAACCCCAAAAATGACCCTAGGGGACCCATACCCATACATACAGTATAGTTGATGACCTTTCATAATCACCTGCTGCCATGTCAACGTTGGAAGTCCTCCAATCATGCCTATCTCAAAATAAATCTCTACTAACTGCCTTGGGTGTAGTAGATCCTTCTGACGATCATTTGATTGTCTTCTCAGTTGATACATCAGAACATCCCCCATTGCCTTCATCTGTTTCTTTCCATATACCAGTTAGACTCCATAATTCCATCATCACCCAATGCATTATTGAAAAAGGTACATCCACCTGAGTTGTCCCCCTCCACCATCACTTTGCGTGCTTTAGCCGGACACTCTTCCCAACCCCTTGGCATGTACCACAACTATCTATTGACCTTTGCGGGCAAGATTGTCCATGTCGACATTGAATTCATTGATGCCCCTTTGAATTACAACATTCTCTTAGGTCGTATGTACACATACGCCATGTCATTATTCGCAGCTACGACATTTCGCAAGATGTGCTTTCCCCACGAAGGGAATGTCATTACCATCGATCAGTTGACTTACTATGAGTCAGCATCCATGACCTCCCTCAATTCCATTATCACGTCGGTGTCTAATAAATAGTCTTCAACTCCTCCCACTAGTGTTTCAACCAGAGTTTATAAAGATTCCTCATTGTTGGGTGCTTTCCCTGGTCCTTCCCCTCCCATCTCAGAGCCTAAATCTATGAGTGTTTTCATGTTACAAGCATCACAAGTTGTCCTTAAGTAGTCTGGTACATCTACCCAATAGCCAGCTCCTCAGCACCCCGATGTTTCCCTTTTAGCTCCTCAGCTCCTCAACATGAACCCATTCCTGTTGCGAAAGAATCCAACTAGGGGTAAAACCAAGAGGAAATAACCTAAGGACAAGGCTCCCCATGCTTCTCCAGCCCCTAAAGCCCCAGAGTCGTCACATTCATGCACTTTGTGTGAAATTGTTGGGCATGCCACCAATAATTATCCTGAACTTCCTCAACTTAAACCTTTGGTTCATGAAGCATTTCCTGAGATTAATATCCTTGAGGTGCACATTACCTTACCAAAAAAAATCAAGAAACTCAAAATGCTACACACAAATCACCCTTGTGCCTTATGTGATCATTATGGTCACTATTCCCATTATTGCCCTCATCTTGGAAAATTTCGTGATTGCCTTTAGGCACTTCATGAATACGAGACCTCTCATAATGGAACACCTACTCCTCTACCCATGGATTCTAGTACCACTAAACCAGAATAGGGGGAGTCTGGTTCCACCATCGTGATCCCTCCCACTGATGTCAAGATGACGTACTCGATGGGCCATTTCCTTTACCTGTCGTCATCCTTGTGTTCCTCGTGGGAAAACCTTTCTTAGGTTTCTGCATGCACTTCTATCGAACCTTTTTTGACAGAATCCCAGGTCTCAACATCCGTAGATCCTCTATCTACTAGCTCGTCATCTACCATTCCAGATGATGCATATGTGAACCTTTTTTCTCAGGTTGATGCACTAGGTAATGCCACTGCATCATGTAGTCAGTCTTCCTCCCATCTGCCCACCTCCCAGCCTGATTAGGACACCATGGAAGCTATATATACCCCTGATTACCCTTGCACTTAGGCAAGGGGGCATATTCTTTGGAGGATTCTGAAGGCCATCTCCTTCCTAATTCTCCTAATGCACTCTACCTCACAAAATGTTTCTCATAGCACATCCCTTTAATTTTTGTGTCCTTATTTTGTAATGAAGTTAGGTAGATTGCATCATGTCATCCATTGTCTTTTGCACCTTTTAGATGGATCCATCATCCACACCGTATATTAGTCATGCCAACGGTGTGAGTCGCTTCTCCCAAAATCTATTATTGGGAGCCTGGGCCATTTTTACCCCCTTGCATATGTTAGTCCTTTCAAATGGCATGTGCATTAGAACTGACACTAATAATAAGACTGAATATGATGTAGTGATAGGTTTGTTAGTCGATTATCTTGCTCATTGCATCCTTCATCTTCATGTTCATTTAGATTCCTTGCTACTTGTCATGCAATTGAATGGTGTGTATCATGTGCATAACAAAGTCTTGTTTATAAAATATCTATGATTTAAGATGTTGGTACTTGAATTTGAAACCATTACATTCATTCATGTTCCTAGAGACCAAAATAGCTATGTATATGCCATTGCAAATAATATTCTAGATTGGAATTTATCACATGTATACCACATAAGGCAACCATAACACACGGCAAACCATCATTGTCATATAGAAATGCATAATAATATTATGTATCATATAAATGTGTTTGGAGTCCACCACTCTAAATACATCCAGTACACCCATAGCATACTGGGGGGCACATAGGTTCCTACATCATCCTTTGAAGGATCCTGTGCCAAGTTGGGTTGAGATGCTTGAATCCCTTTTTCAAGCACTCATAACACAATGGCACTCCACAAAATCCTCTAGCTAGGGGCATCATCCCCACCTTTGCATAGCAAATCAGTCCCCTCCATCACATATGTTTGTGGGTAGTATCCCATGCTTGGGGGCATGATGGTTTTCCCCTAGCCATCTTCTCAATTGATTGACATAAGTCTTAGCCTAGATCCCATTGGATCTAGGTATGGTCAATTATCCTCACATTCCTTGGATAGTTTGTCCTACCAGCCTCCCCAATGAGCCATATGCCCATTACATATCGTAGATGTTTGATACCATCTCTTTAAATATTCTTCTCTATGTCCACAAAATCCCCATGTTTGACTTAGTAGGTGAGGATGATTCTAGACCTCCTCTAGTAGTTCATTCTCGTTTTCCTCTTCCCTTAATTCTTCATGAGGAACCATTGTTCCAAGAAGCATTAAGGCCATCTTTATACAAGTAAGGCCACTTGCCTGAAATTCGTACATCCCAATTCTGGTGGTCAGATTGTTCACTATGATCTCCATAAGATTTAGGGCCTTTTCCTCCTCTCCAAATTAACCACAACTCACTTAGCAAATGAATCCAAATTGGAAGGAAAACATCCTTTCATAGAAAAAACACCAATTTTTCTATCGCCCATTTCGACTAGACCATAGCTCAATTTGATGAACCATTTTCACCGTTGGAAATCTCTCATCAAGATCTATAATGGGTCTTCCCCAGTTTTTCATGATTTTCCACTTCACCAAGAAGCCTTTTTTCCAAGAAAGGTCACTTTGTCGCCTCTCAAAATCGAATTTCATCATAAAGAGACAATTTTACTTTGAGATCCACCTCCTCTTAATATTTTTCATACCATATGTCAATTTTTGTTATGAGTAACCACCATTTACTCATGTTTTGATAGTCCCCACTAGGCCTAGTCTGTGTGGAAGTGTCATCGAGTCACCTTTGTTCAGAGCATCCACAATGAGTCACCCTTGCATTCTTGGAGTTTATTTCATGTCACAATATTTCATCCATATTTTCATATTGCCCATCCCATTTTTCCCATTTTGGCCTCAAGTCATACTATTCGCATCCCTTCCGAAGTTGAGTTAGTTACTTCTAGGTCAACCATGCACTTTATGCTCTAACAAGGGCAATCGTCTGTTTGTCCATCAGTCCCACCTTTTCCCCATTATCCCTGATGTTAATTCATCAGTCATATTACTATTTTCCCTCGTGATTTAGTTGAGTATCCCCATTGCCTCACCTATCATGGGCCCTATTCTATCGGCATCAACTCATTTATTCCAGAAGAACGACCTAGAGGGAGGTGTATCTTGGTTCCAGCTTCCATTCTTGTTCAACACCTTAGATTGAGTAGAGGGACTCCTTGTTGTAATTTTCCTTGGTTGTTTCATGCTTGTGATTCATACACCTGATGGTCCAGTGATACAGTAGATTGTACCAGTGATTCCTGGGTGTGTGTGAGATGTTTTAGACCTCATGAGAGGGTGGCCCGTCAGGTAGCTCCCCACATGCCCTGATGCATTCCCATTGTGCTACAGCCTCAGATGTAGTTCTACAATGTTGATAGGTTTGGTTCCTACAGATCGTAGTGTTCATAACATGCACGTCTCCTCTAGATGATCCATTCAGTTTTGCACAACCCTTCCTTGTTCAGCAGGGCTTCTCCAGTTGTTCTACCCTCCCTCCCACCCATTTTTTGAGGGAAGGGCCTTTTGTATCTCATGTAGTCATATATTATTATATTTAGTCCTGGCTCATATTTTTCCAGTTGCATTATGTATATGGGACACATTGTATTGTTTTTTGGCTCTGTTATGCGAGCATGTCATGTACCATTTAGCATGTACTTCATTGCCCAGTTTTATATTTTTGGGTGAAACATTCTTTTTGTACTAAGTTATCTCAGTAGGTGTGGGTGTGCCTGCCCTACCTCAGTGAGGTCTGGTACCACAACATAAAAGGAGACTTGTATTAGTCTCGCCTCCTCTATCCCTATCCCCTTTCAATTCACCTTTATTGGTCTCTCTCTCTCTCTCTTTGACTCCCCTCTGTTATCTAGTGATTGTGTCTTTATAACGTACTACAGTCATACCTTTTTCTCCTAACACCCGTACATTTTGGGGCAATCTGTTATCACCAAAAAATTGATCATCTAGCCTAATTTACTAGATGGATTGAAGTACACCATGTAAAGCCAATTTTACCATAGTAAATTTCTTTCACTGTGAGAAATACTTAATAAACCACCTTTGTTAAGTAATTTATAGTTAAACCCATGAAGAATAATTAAATAAATCACTATTGATTTGATTTTCTTCTAGGAGTAATTACTTAAACCATTGTTCAATTATTATTCCTTCTCATATTTGACCCAATCATGAAAAACAAACAGATAAATCATCAATTATCTTATTTTTCTCTAAGAATAATTAATTAATCACTAATTAATTATTATTCTTTGTCAAATTTGACTAAATCCCTTAGGAATAATTAAATAAATCATTATTTTTTTACTATTCCTTAACTAATTCGTTGAGATGATAAATACATATTTTTTTGTAAGCTTGGTAGGACTCTCTGATTTTCGAGTTTTACATGTCCATTATTCACTTTTGATTATTGCACTCACTATTGTAACTCTAATTATTCTCATTGATGCACACCATAATTTTGTTGGGTTTACACATTATAGAAGAGAGAGACTCTACACAAGTTGAAGAAGTTTGAGGATAGCCAGGAACCCATCCCAAAGAAGGGGACTGGTAACATTGATTTGTTCCCTTCACATGTGTTATAATAACACTATTCTTTGTATAACAGATTTCCATTGGCTGATTGGAGTTATTACTCTTTATTTTACTGTTTAACTATGATTTTAGCATAGATCCATACTTTGGTAGGTTTTGTTTCTATCAATTGTTGCAGATCTACAATGTTTATGAGCCATTTATATTTTTGAGATTGTTTGTCATCCACAATCTTAAGTGGGTTCTTTTCATACATCTTTGAGAAGAAAACACTACAACACAATGCTCAAAAATGGTGGAATGATTATTTAACCTAGTTAAATTTTATTTTTATTTCTTTATATGTTAAACATTATCTATATATATATGTGTGTGTGTGTGTGTGTGTGTGTGTGTGTGTGTGTGTGTTAAAATGTTTAACATATATAACTTAAAACTTAATTTCAATTAGTATTGAGTATATAAAAATATATATTTTTATATGGCACTCAGAGATTTAACAGTGTTGCTCTTGCAAAGTGGGAATAACATTGGGATTTCCAACATTTCATAGTTCTTGTTATAACATGTTGAAATGATTCATCACATCAAAATTTTTAAAGATAATGAATATAGCTAGGAAAGACTCTACGTTGATGTAAAAAATAAATAAATTGATCACAAGAAAGGTTGAGTTTGTTACTCATTAACCAATCCTATCTCATACAATTGAAAATGAGATGTTAAATTTGTTAACCGTATTCGATAGAAACAATTCCCCATGATGATAATTTTTCCATCAAATTCTATCCTTGAGTGGGAATATTATAGTGATCCTCAAAAAATAGCATTGCAAAATTGCAAGACCTTAAAAACTCAAAAAATGGGACACAAAATGATAGGAAATTATTGGTTGTATTAGAGATAATAATTAAGTTATAAATTACCAAACATTAATAAGGGTATATCTACTTATAATCATGAATATAATAGTCACAATGACATTGTGCACTCTCTCAGTCAACTTCTTGTGAGGATTCAACAAAATCATTCAAAAAAAAGATGTCACCAACAAAAGCCCTTCAATTTCATTTTTTCATAAAAAAAAGGAGCAAGCTCAACCTATGCAATTGTTTTAGCAACATTACATAATCATGGTACTAAGCACAAGATCACTTCACCCTACCATCCTTAAGTGAATGGGCGGGTTGAAAGGAAAACTAAGGAGTTAAAATAGATCTTAAAAAAAAAGTGGCTACTAATTGCCAATATTGGGCCCATAGGCTCCCTGAAGCCTTATGGGCTTATCACACCACTTGGCATAATACCATAGGATTTTCTCCTTATCAGCTTATGTATGGTAAAAGCATCATTTCTCCAATCTAATTTGAGATTAAGACTCTTATAACTACTTGAGTTGGATTGGACCACCTTTTTTATTTTCTTTTACTTTGAGATATAATTGTTGTTACCTGGAATTACCATTAATGTTCCCTTAAGTCATACTTATTGATCCATCAAGTCTTACCTACTACAACCTCTAAAGTATATTTTATGCATTTGTTCCTCTTAAGACTTGTTATTTTCTATGAATCATTAATTTCCCAGTATCCCTTAATTTATTGTTTGATTTTTTTGTGTTTCATTTTCCACCTTTTTTAGTTTCTTTTAGTTTAAGATACAATTATTCATTACCTCAAATTACCATTATTTTTCCCTCAAGTAACAATTGTTGTTCCCTCAAGTAATAGTTGATGTTACCTCAAAGTCACAATTGTTATTCCCTCAAGTAACAGTTGTTGTTCCCTCAAGTCAGGATATGGGTTCCCTCAAGTAACAGTTGATGTTCCCTCAAGTCACAATTGTTGTTCCCTCAAGTAACAGTTGTTGTTCCCTCAAATCACAATTGCAGACAATCTGGAGAAGATTTAAAATGGAGTAATGACTTTCTCAATTTTAATCAAGGTCATCAAACCCATCCAACTTGTTGTGTAAGATCTTGAAATATTAACATTCCTTGTAACTATTTACATATTATACTCATATAAGAAATAAATATATTTATATGTCATAAAACCTATGTGTTGGTTCAATGCCTCACTCCTAACTTATGAGCTCTAGAAGCTTCACTTTATATGTAAGTCCATAGTTTTAGTTCCTAAACCACGGTCAAGACCTTAATACCCTTACTATCAATGCATGCATCTACCATATCCATGTCAAATTTCAATGCATACAAGCAAAAACTGCAAAAACATTGGCCCCATTTACAGGTCACTATGTGCGGGGTTAATTAATAAGAACATATAAATTCCTTCCAATAATGATTTCTATTGGTTTTGATAATAATATAATTTTATCTAATAAAAAAAACCAACCATGTGAAGTTGATGTAAATTCATATCGCTTTCACACACCCACCCCCCCCCCCCCCCCCCACCCCACACACACACACATCACTCTCAATATTCCCAATATCCAATTGATCTACCATAAAATATTTGAAAGCAACATAGTAAGAATCAATCATATATAGAAATTACTAAGAAAAAGTATTTAATTTAAATGAAAGAGAAAAACAATATACAACTAAAAACATATAAACACATACCCCATACATTACAACATTTTGATATCATTAATCTTCTTCTTCATCCATTATATCAACATTTATGTCTTCCAGTCCAAAAATGGCATTGAAACAATCAACAGTTTTAGCTTCATCATCAACTTCATCATTTCCAATAATCATATTAGCATCCATATCATCATGACGAACATCATATCCGACATTTGGTTCAACTTCTTCAAGTTCTTCATCTGACAATAAATCATCAATATCATCTTCATGAAGAACATTATCTTGAACATCTCCTTGAACTTATTCGACATATTTGTGATCTAATACATGATCATCAACTAATACCTCCTCTATGCCATCATCCTCTTCAACATTAGCGTCTTATTTTGTTACATTATACTCTACCAAACTTGCTCTTGGATCATATCTAACAACATATGACCAACCTGCCCTACCTGGAACCTCTGAGTAAAAGACTTATTCACATTGGCTTGGAATAACATAGTGATCTAATTCTGGATCAAATGAACTTGTATTAACCATGGTAAATCCATTAACATGTTAAATAATAGTTTTATCGGGATCATTTTCATTCATTCGTAGCATATACCATTTCACGTCAAAAACAACCATTTTGAAGGAATCAAAGTCACACTCAAGTATGTCATCCAAATACCCATAATATTGATTTTCAGATACTTTTGGATGTGTGTTACTTATAGAGGAAATATTAGCGATATGGAAGACTACATTTATTCCACAATCAAAATTTTTCCTCTTTTCATCCAACTCTTTGGTGCAAAACTTGTGGCCTTTGTACCACATAGCGTTGTGGTGTTTCAACAGCAATATGCCAAACATATCTAAAAGGCATTGTCAATTAATAAATATATTCATATATATAACTTGGAAAGTATCTAAAAGAAACACACACATTCACATTAATAATATATTAATAAAATACATTAAGAAAATATTGCAAGTGAGTGAAAATGCATGTTTTCTTGTTTATCTTTCAAACCATTTGCTAAATCAATCTCTTTGTGTAAGATTGACAACTTGAGTACGAAGAGCTTCTTTAACCAACTTAGACACCCCTTACCTTGATGACATACAATTATATTGTTCACATCTTTCAATCCATGTCTTCATCTAATCAAGATCATTCTATCGTTCCCCAATAAGTACTCCCCTTTAGATTTTTTTATGGAGTTCACTTCTAAAATGCAATCCACATGCACATTTTCTACTAATAGAGGAATATAATGAGTAATTTACACCATGGATTCATATGTCGTATATCCCTCCACCATAGAACCCTTAGGATGTGCTCTTTGTCTAACCAAAGCCTTCAATGATTTCAAGTTCCTTTCCACCATACACATTGACCTTATGTGTATAGGTCTACATACTTCAATATCCTCAACTTGGAGTATTAGGTAGTGTTCTTGTGCATTTAAAAGTGTCAGAGATGGATACTTTTACATTTCACACATTAGTCGAGGAATTTCTCTCTTCCAATGCTTTATATTGTCTTCATGTATTTATTTCAATGAAAATCATCTACAAATGATGCAAGCAAATAATTGCATGTTTCAACAAAAAAAATATATTACATTACAAATAAAACACATCATGTCCTTAAGTTGATCAACAACAAATTGAAAAAACGCTCGGCATATAGATCACTACTTACCTCATTTATTTGCTAAGATCATATGTAACTTGTTTGACGTTGTTGTTGAAGTTGTTTGGGAGAGATAAAGGTAGATTATCCCGTAACAATAAAAATGAATCGTTATTTATTTAATCCAAGGTAGACCAAAAAACCCATAAAGATGCACATGTACCAATATATAAATATATATACCAAAATAATTATCTTAATGAAGATAATTGTGTGTTTTTACCCCACCAAATTCACCCTTCATTGTCAAGATATTATTTATGTTTGAAGAAAATCCTGTAGGAAATTTAATTCTTTGAATGACCTCTTTTAGAGCGTCAATTTTGCTTCTCTGTTAATAACCATGAAAAGTTATTTCGATCTCCATCACTATTTGATCATATCCCACTCTTCATTACATGATTGGCTTCCACAATGCCATTACAAATTTTCTTGATTTTTTCTTTATCCCTCCTACCATCTATGATCTGCCATAGTTGAGGTTTCATTATTCACGATTTTAATCCAATCTCTTCTTTCCCATTAAGAATATGTTTTTCACTAGAATGATGCCTATGGTTCTTAGAGAGGAAGTTCCTATACTCATCAAACACCTCCTTTCCTGAATTTGTTGAATGACAAGATTTCATCTTAGGACCACAAACTAGACATGCAAATTTACCCTTAGTTTGAAGGCCTACAAGAGATGGATTAATTTCAATTACAAATGAAGGGATAATTTAAAATACATGCATGATATGATCTAATTGAAATAATTATATATTATTTGTTAGGTTCCTATACCAATAGGAGTCATAATTTTTGAATGTCTGAGATTAAACCTATAATAGATACATTCCTTTGCTTTCTACAAATGTTTTCCATCTTCAGAAAATTAAAAAATGTAAATAGGGTATGTCCTAAAAGAATAATCAAAGGACAAAAAAGAATAAAAAGGTCAAAAAAAGATGAAAAATATGAACCCCGAGGAAAGAAAAAGGCCATGAAAGTGTGCAAGTCAAAATGCCACTACTATTTACTTTTTCTGCATAATAAATGATTGTGTGTAGTTTGTAACCTTTGCCACAATACATGATAGTCAAAATGTATAAATTTGGCTATTTCATGTTTCAATTTCATGTCTATAGATAGAGAATAAATATCTGACCAGACCGTTTAATCTTGGCGGATAATTAGATACGTAGAGTAAATAAAATGAGCTCAATTGTTTAATTTGATCCCCTGGATCTAATAAGGTTAGATTTAGTTAGTTTACTATTGTAAAGAAAAATAAAAATGTTTGATAAGGGTTTTCTAGCTCAAATGCACCCTAATAAAGAGAAGTGAAAATGGTAGGATGAGTGGGTGGGTAAGTAGAAGAAAGGTTGCAAAAGTATGATGATTGATTAGACAAAAGCACATTTATCATTTTTCAACATGTATTTCAAATTTGAATGGGAAATTAAGCATGCAATGGATATCAAAGTCAATTAATTAACCTCTCTCATTCATTTTACCTTTCACTTAACTAATTTCCCATAATAAAGATCAAAGTACTTGAAAACCCGAAGTCAAAGAGGCTTGGAGCATTTATCTAACTATTGGAGGGATTGGACCCTCGACTCAATGACTTATAGGTAATAAGTACTAAAACCCCCTCATAAACATTCATTTTCCCCCTTCAGTTCATTCATTTTCCCTAATAATACTCTTTTCCTAAGGTTAAAATTACTTTTACCTAGGCAAGGTGTTCATTCCCCCACATAAATCATTTTCATATAAAAAAACCCACAAAAACACTATATCCTAAGTTTTTATGTTATTATCGGAAAAGCAATGAAACATGAAATGTCATATACTTAGGTATTGTGCCCATTTCCGCTAATTTGACTAATTACTAATTTAATTATTAAATCCTGAATCAAACCCCTTTTCCATGTATATATGTAACTCCTGCAATATTAATTAACCCTACCCTAGTTTAATTATATAAACTATAATATTACCCAAAACCATGAAAATCCACTAACTAATCGACCTGCGATTAAGTTAGTCCAAAAACCCAATTAAATCCCACCGCTAATCACCTTGATACCTTAACCCTGCCTTAAATCCTCATTAAATTAAAAACCACCGCACTTAATTATTTGTCAGGCCCCCTCACTACCCTCTGTGCAACTCCACTGCTCGATCGTCGTACGATCACCCCCCTCCACATCTAACAGTCCTCATCCATTTCGGATGGGCCCGATATCTAAATGTTACCTACCCGAAAAGGGTTGTTCTCCGCTGGGCCCCCAAGGCTATGTGTCGCTCAATGAATGGAATCAGGCTCCCCCCAATACCACCAAGCGCCCAAAAGCTATGCGAAGGAAACCACTTACTGCTCGCCCACCACATGCCAAAAAAGCCATTGTTCACCCTGCTACATGACAAACGACCACTGTTCACCTATACTCGCCAATTTTGACTTTCACGCATAAAGCCAAAATCCCCCAAATCATTTGTTTTTATCATTTTTTTCAACTGAAAACCTCCATGCACACATTTGCGAACATCAAAGTTGTCAAGCCATGTACAATTTGCACCCTGAAGATGCCACAAAGCTCCCATATTGCCTTCCAGCCTGTTTGAAGCTTTTTCGACCATTCACAATTGCCAGTCACCTGGTTCAAACCCAGTTTTCTTCAAATTCCAGGTATTTAAGCCATAATGCACTTAAAACCTTGTCAATTTCAGACCAGTCATTGAGTTTTCTTAATTAAAATAAAAACGAGACTTTGGTAACTCAAACCCACCCGGAATTGAACCACCGTTGCCCTAAAAAACTGAAAACCACCTCCCCCATTCTCAAATCCATAAGAACTGAGAATGGCTACCCCAATTGCCATGGATGTGAGACCAGTTTCCTCTCCTCATCTAGACTTAGACCACCTCCCCCTAGTTGATAAATATTTCTAAATTAAGGACACCTTTGTCCATGAATCCCCTCTCAAATTATGCTGCCGATACAGAGACCAATACCTGAACCATGCTGATAAAATTGGTCTTAGGGAGTCTAATTTACCCAAGTATCAATTCCCTAAAGTTCATATTTTCCCAGAAATTGTCCATTACTGCCATGCAAACTATATCCCCAGCCAAAGAGAAGTGATATCCCATAACCAGACTATATTGTTCACCATCATTGTTGAATCAATTAGTGAAATGTTGCAACTTCAACCAGGGTAAAACCTAACCCCTATTTCAATTGGAGACCTATTAGGCCGATTCCCCAAGCTTACCACTACAAAACTTGCTGAGATGTTCCAAACCTTCATTGTAGAAGAAAATAATATTCCAAAAGATCCTCCTCCATATGTGTATACCATATTTTCCAAATTTGGCCAGGACATTGTAGCAATGATATCCAGTATCCTAATTTATACCACCAGTGAATATATAAATGAAATCATCCTAGCTCTCATGTCCATATTCACTCCAGGACAACCTCCTACTGTCATTTATGATTATGCTAATTTTATAGCCGATAGGATGCATGACAAGTTTCTTAGGATGAGTAATGAGAGAGTTTTCAAGTATTCCTTTGTTTTGTATCAGCTTTTTCTATACTACCAAGAAAATAAGTTCCCCTTTACTCTCCAGAAGCTTGATACAAAATGTGACCCTAGGTTAGTGATTTTCTAAACCCCATTGATCCATAAATATGACTCCCCATATTCATATACAGACTTCATAGACTTATTTCTACATCCCATTGTGATAATGCTGCTAGGAAGCCCTTCTCAAAGAATCATTTTGGATATAAGAAGATCCTGCAACTCTCAAAGAAATCCAAAGTAGGGGATTGGTACTTTTACCAAAACCACACTTAAATTAGGATTTATGGTTGTGAGTTGGCCCCATATAAACTACCCAAATATGTCCCAATGAGGTTATTTTCTCTGGAGTACTACAGGTAGATAAATCAGTTTAGATGAGATACATTTTGTCAGAGCCAAAAAGAAGGCCCAGTTCAGGATAAAAGACCAATTAGGTCCCTTCATTTGTAATAGCCGAGAAGTTGGAAAGGAGGCAGACCAAATCCTTCAAAGGTTAAATCTAAAACAGAGCTTCATATGGAGGTATGATCCCTTGGATTTCATCTGCAACAGAAGATAGAAAAACAAGATGACTCACTACATTCATCATCGTATCCCTGAAATAGAAAAGTATGCCAACCAATTGGAATGGGTGGAAAAAACCTTAGAAGACATGGATTGCACTAAAGTTGCTGTGGAAAATACTTTAATTGATCTAGAGAAACAAATTGATGAGGATTCTTTCCTGCAGGTGCTAGGAGAATCACAGGCATAAGGAGAATCATAGGCACAAGGAAAATCAAAGACACAAGGAGAATCATGGGCACAAGGAGAATCAGAAGTACAAGAAGAATTAGAAGAACTAGACCTATCAGAGGAGCCAAATCAAACAGGTAGAGAAAAGCCCACCATGAGTACCCCCCAATCTTACAAAGTCCTCTAAAAGACGAGAAAAGCCTCAAAAGAAACAGGGAAGAGGCCACTACTTCAGGAAGAGCAACATCACAGGCCTATGCAAAGACTAGCCAGACTAAAAGACAAAGGGTAAATCATGTCTCTGAATAGGAATGTACAGAGGAGACAGTTGATGTCACAATCATCGAAAGAGATGGGAGTAGGATTGCCACTCCATCTGGAGGCATCCTAGAACCTTCCACATCACATACTCAGATATTGTAAAGACAACAGAGTGTGGAGGTATCCTCCTTCAAAATGCTAGCAGACAAAGACCAGGATATCAAAGAATGGTACAAAGAGATAAAGGCAAAAAATGAGAGGCTAAAAGCCCAGACCTATGCACAGTACCTAAAAATGACCCCTACCAATCAAAATAGGCTCTTGTCAGCCTATGATGTTAAATAGGGGAAAATGCAGATGAAATTCATGAATCCCACTACTGAGCAACCGACAACCACAACAAACTTTAAAAAGATAGATTTCAAAGCATTGGCAAAGGACATTCATCATATTGACCAGATTGAGTTGCACAAGCAGACAGGGGAGATGATTTACTCCACCTTGATAGGGAAACCCATCGTTGCCCACCAATTGCAAAACTCACTAAATAATATATCAGCACAGTTCCAGCTAGAGAAGGCCTCTTCACAGGCCAAAGATACCATAATCAAGTCCTTAGAGGACTTATTCATTGAGTTCGGACATGATCCCAAAGATGTAAAGGCCACAGAAAAATTAATAAAGAAGAAGAATGATGATATAGTTTCTCTGAAGAAATAGCTCAAGATTCCCCAGTTGCACCAGCCATAAACAGTAGAAGTCCTGGAGGCACAAAAGGGACATGAAGAGCTCATGGACTTGGTCCTAAAGCTAAATGACCAACTAAAAGAGACAAAGAAAGAGTTAGACACCTTGACTTAGTCCAAACAAAGTGACCCAGCCACCACTTCTAGGACTACCATTCCCACTATTTCGACTACAATTCCTTCTACATTGGCAACATCATTGGCACCTACAACTCCACTTGCCACAACACTACCAATCACAACTGAATCTATAGTAGCAGGCACACCAACAGAGAAAACAACAGAGCTGGTAAAAGCCATGGAGGAGATGTCAATCCAGGCAACAGAGTTCAAAAGGCTAAAAGAGAAATTGGCAAGCTTAGAAATTGACTGTAAGCTTGCCCAAATTCAGCAAAGAGAAGAAACACAAAAAGCCCTAAGGATGGGTGAGAAAATCAAAGTCCTAGAAAAATATTTAACACTGCAGAAGCCACTAGGATAGACCAAAGAGATGCTTTGTGCCAATATCATTGACTCTATCAATGATATTTGGCCATCAATTCAAGTTATATTTGAGCAAACTGAATTGGTGAAGGTAGCCACTGAAGCTATCCAAAAAGTAAGGGAAGAATTAGGAGACCATTCTGAGGATGTAAATCGAGTCATCTACCTCCTAAACAACAAGAACATACATGAGCTCCATGAGCTTGGTGTCAATGGCCACCTGCATATATACATTCATATCTTTAACTTGGTACTTACCTAATTGTTTAAAATTACACATAATTACTAATATGATATTAAATGAATAAATATAACTTATTACCAAAACAAAAAAAACAAATGAAAATGTTAAATTAATATTCAAAAAATTAATGTAAAGAAATACTTGGAACAATAATTATCAACATGTCTTCATGGGGTAGCTCAAGTGGCGATGATTGTGGAAGGAAGTCTTACAGAACCGGAGATCTTAGATTCGAATCTTGTACTACCCTGCCCCATTGTGGGGTGAATAATGGACATGTAAAATTGAAAATGTGAGAGTCCTGCCAAGCTTAACAAAAAAAAAAATTATCAAGATAATAGGTTCCCTCTTTATTGGCATCCAAGGAGGAAGGTTTTTGTTGATAACAAAAATCACCCACTGAGTAAATAGACCTGGGCTCTCCAAATCGATTAACATTGTCATCTGTCAATGAAAGCCTAACGTTATGAGGTTCATCTTCAAAATGGGTCCATTTTTCCTCAATTTTACTAAATGCATAATCATACTAAATGCATAGTCATCTATATGAATTTCAAGAAAACCATATTCACTTCTCTTCCATGCATGGTAATCCATAAACCTTCTCATGCTTTCACACTTGAACGATAGTTTCAAACGTGGAATTATGGGAATATGACTAACCTTTTGAGGCACCTTTTTTATTATTTGATCAATTCCATATCTAATGTTATTACATTTCGGGAATTGTTTTTTCAATGCATGTTGTCCATAATATAAAATATGATCACTAGGACATGCATATATAGCTTGATACTCCATTCCAATTTCTTTCATAAGATCACATAAATCTCAATATGTGTGAGGTAACTCATTTGGTAATGGTAACAGAAACTCACATGTGACAGTCTAGTACAACATAAAAAATCACTAGTTAGTGTAAACAATATTAATCATAAATATTGCATTCTTATTTTACACAGGAAAAAAAACTCAACCTTTCAGTTATGAAACATATTACATTATACCTTAGGATATGTGTCACACAAGTGTTTGACAAACCATTCAAAACCTTTAAGTTCACCAAAAATAATGTAGCATAGAGATTATTTTCTCTTGAGCCTTTGTAAAGTTGTGTCAATGCCTTCTCTAGCACAAGTTCATCATCACAATTCTCATCACCAAAGCATATCTTGAATCAATTTATTTCTTCCATCATCTGGAACTATGTTATTAATGTCATCTTCTTGCATATGATCATTATATTGACCTAGTTCAATATTTCCTCCATCTTCCTCAACTTGTAGAACATCATTTCTAGCACTAATACTTGGTGCAACATTCAAATCACTGTACTTAAGGGGGTACCTTGACTTTATAATAATTTCAAACAATCGTATGAAATAATTAGTCTACAGAACAAATATTATAAGAAACATGGTTAATATAAAGAAAATATATATAATGATTCAATATAAATAGCAACTTACCACTAGACGATATTCATTCCCCCCTTCAATGTGCTCATTCTTCCTACAATGTCTATCGATTATTTCATATGAAATTCTCCATGGACCTCTGCACTACAAGAATTGCAAGGGATATAACATTTCCCATCATTGATGCCTTGTGGATTAGTTGATCCCCATTTTAATTTTATTTGACATTCTTCCCATCCATAGCCACAAAAAAAATTATATAAAACAAAATTTGTTTTTCACTCACAAAAAGGACCTTATAACCTTTCAAAATTATCATAGTTATAGAAAAGATGTTGAAACATCTCTTACATGTGGAATATTTATATATTTATTTATCATTGCAAATATGGTGAGTCGAATAAATAGTTGAATTAACCTTAGGACACAAAAAACTATAAGTCATCACAATTCCAACCCCAAACATAGTCTATTGCACTTGCAACAAACAACATATTACCTTGAATTACTATTTATTTCCCCTCAAGTAACGGTTTATGTTCCCTGAAGTAACACTTTATGTTTCCTCAAGTCACAATTGGTGTTCCCTCATGTCTTAGCTATTGCAACCTCTAAATTCTCTTTTATACATTTGTGTCTCTTGGGACTTGGTTTTATATGATCCTTTAATATATAGTGTTATTATTCATCCTAATTTCCTTGTTTGTATGTTATACTGCTACAAATGCATCAAATCTAGATCTTGGTGACTATGTTAATTATCTTTTAGGAAAACATGTGCCTTATGGAAATAGTAACTTCATATATCTATTGGTGGTTATAATTGAATTAGCAACAAGTTATTTTATTTAACTATCATTCATTACTTCCTTCCTTTATTGTTATGATTGGAACTATCATGTGTTCACAAGCACTAAGATGTAAAGGAACACAGGCAAGACTATAAGAGTAAATCTCTTAAGAAGTCTACTTGTTCGTTAAAAAAAACACTTCTTTTGGGTAACTTAGGTAATAGACCTAGTTGAAATGTTAAGGATCTTACATTTCGTATTATACCTAGTTAAAATTATAGGACCTAGGGCTTGCAGACTAGCATTCTGAGGTAATTACTTTTTATTTATTTTGGCTAAAAGTTGGAATTTCAAAAATATGTATATATTCTCAAAGGAAAAATATGTCCTAAGAGTATGCACTGCAAAATGCATAATTTGTTTTGGTTTTAATTCTAAGGGGTGTCTATTTTTTTCAATATTTTCAGGACTTACAGAAAGGCCTATCCATTTGAAACTCAAGATATGTGGGTGGAGAATATTGCATCAAATATTGCAACCCTAGTAGATGGCATAATACTCTTTTCTACACCAATGAGCTAATGCACTATTGACTAAGTGTTTAATAATTTTAAAGAGCCACTTGATTACTACATATATTGTTGCTACATGTGTATTTTCCCCATTGGAATTGTTTAGTGGTTCAACTGTGACCTTTCCACTCTTTCTTTTATTTTTCCAATAAATATCTTCTACAACAACTAGAAAATGAGATATATGCAAAAAAATGATATTTACTATCTAGCTATACTTTGCATCTTGTTAGACAGGAATTGTAACAATGGTCTTGAGATCATGGTTGATATATGCTCTCAAGAGGAAACATGTTATGATAATTACTCCTCTTTAGAGAATAATGCATACACGATAGTCTATGAACATATCAAGTCTTAAGGTTTTATGCCAGAAAGACACAATAAATTCTTGCAATTTTGTTGCAATGTATTGACAAGTCAGTACTAAATCTCTATTACCGAAATGTCAACGCAAACTCATACTATCCTTATGCACCACCTAGTTATCCAGCTCCAATGGTCCCAGCACCTCAACCTCATATGCTTCAACCCACTTTTCCGCAACATCTACCACCTCTACAAGGGAAATTCTACACTCATCCCCCTAATCAAAATAAAAGGAATAAAGAAAGGGGGATTTAGAACCATCAATCTCAATGAAACCCAGGAAACCAAGGTCATCAATCTAATTCCAATCGGGGTGATATTTCTAATACTACAATGTAGCAACAGGGTACACATCCCAATCAGAACAATTCCCTTTGCACAAATAAGCCTTGTGCATGTTGTGGGGCCTATGGTCACTATATGCATGATTGTGCCCTTTCTTACGAGAGGATTTTTCTTAAGATAGAAATCTACTTTGAACCCAATAGATCATATACGTATCTACCTAAAGAGGTGTGTGTAATGTTGAAGATGAATTAATAGATATAGCCCTAGTTCAATCTTACATAAGCAATCTGTTTTAACACATGTACATGGTATAATAAGAAGAAGATTTCAAGACTGGTACTAGAAACCCTCGCAAATTGGTGAAGTCTCTTGGCCCTGATGCAGAAGAATATTTGCTCCTATTTGAATATCTCACTTCCATCTTCCACAAACCAAGACCCTACATGCATACACCACCAACTAAGAAAAAATCAGCCTTCTGTGGAGGACTTGTCAGTCTTAAAACAACATGCATAAGCATAAAACATTATCTTATCACAAGTATAAGAAGGGAACTATTGGCTTGTTGGGGCCTGACCCAGGTCAAAACTTGGGATTTAAATCCCAAAAAATGCCTTGGGGGGATTCCACACCCAACAAGCCCCCAACACAAACATCGTGACTCGCCCTTGAGTCACTCTGACAGTGTGGAGATCTTCGCATGGAGTCCCTCCAACTTTGCTCAAATCGCTGCAAGGTTGGCAGCACATTGAGTAGCTACCTATTGAATTACCCATTGGTCTGAGACTGAGGCTTAGTTTCTTCCTCCATGATTCATCCTCATCTTCTTCAATTATAAGGTCGTCTAGGTCTTCCTCCTCCTCATCGATTTTCAAGTAAACTGCTTTCCCTTTCTCCTCCATCGTTAACCTGGTGCGTAATGGGTTTCAAGGAGACACGTACAAGAATCATTGGTTGTTTGTCTTTCTTTAGCCTCAGTGTGTGTGGTGATTTAGGGATTTCTGCCCACAATCTCAATGCCTTTAGGGGCATCACCCAAAGTCAAGGCCTGCGCGGCCTCTTCAGCGGCCATCTCTGTAATTTCCCTAACTTCTTTTGACCCTGCGATCTTGCTAGTCCAGAAATATTTCAATCGCATAATTAGGAGCTCAATCAACCCTCTACAGAGGTCAAACATGGCTCTTCTCAGAATACACAGGGCATACAATAGCTCAATTCACAAATGACCAAGTGTTGTTTCCTAGGAAGCCCTTTGTAGTTTATAGCGTCTTTTGAATTTGAATTCGACCGCTCCCCCCAAATCCGATTCATTAATGCTCCCTTGGCAATAGATTTCCCAAATCTTGCCCATAAATCGCATCTTAAATGCCTGCTGCCTGCTCCATTTGGTCTAAATTTGAGCATTACATCGTGAATAGTGACTCCAATAGTCACTTTCCGGCCAACCCACACGACAGCGCAACCCCCCTTGCGCGGTCGTGGACCTTGTGATACTTTACTCCTGCGGGCAGCTCCAACATCGTGCAACTCCCGAAAAAAGTAGTTTATAGTCTCGTGCCTCCTTTCAACCACCTGGAGTGCTAAGACTGTAATTCCCATGGCTAGTCAGCTGGCCACGCCATCTGTATAGGCTTTCATTTGGTCATCCATCACTTTTCTTGGAAAATAGCCACCTTTGATTGTTACTCAATGTGTTGCACACAACGCGCCACCATGGTTGATCCATTTAGTAATATGCGGTTCGATCCATGGCTTCAGGCTGATCAACTCGCAGAGGTAGTCCCCAAATTCATCAATGTGATCATGCGCACACTGTTTTATCACCCTAGTCTTCTTATCGAGAAAATATTCCTTTATTCTGTCCTCAAGCTTCTTGACTTCCGCTTCTACCAGAGTGCTTTTCTCCCTTAATAGCACCCTTTCTTTCATAATTTCTTGGAGCCTAAGGTTACCTTGCCAAATTTCGTCGTCAGATCCCAAGTGTTTTGCTTCATTCAACTGTACAACCCCTTCTTCCAAGGTTTCGTGAACCATCGTATCGACCGGTGCTACTATGCGCTGACTAGGCATTTGATACTCTATGGGGATTAGAGCATTCGCTCCATACTCCAGCCTTGGAGGCACCTGCATTGTCAGTTTCTTGCACATGGTCCTATAAGCCGATAGTATCGCTGGTACATGTAGGTCTTAATCAATTCATTGCGCATTGTGTACTTTGTTAAGTGCTTCAAATACTTCGTTAAAGGCTTCTACGTGGACAAACTTCTATGCACTTGGTCTTTCAATACTCCGTGGTTCCAACTGAAGGGTTCATTTGCACCATTGCCTTCCCACACCTACTTATTGACCATGTCTCCTAATGTGAAGGTTGCATGCATCCACGTAGGTTTCATACCATGTGCCTATATCCATCTGGACAAGTATCCAACATCCTGCAAAGTTTTACAAAATTTAAAGTGGACCTCCATAGCACATATATCAGAGCGCGTAAGGACTCGGCCAAGAAATAGAGTGAGCTACCCTTCATAGCCACAGATGATGTAATTTTCGATGTACTGGAGACATGGCCACTGGAGTGGCGCGCCTTAGACATTGCAGCAATGGAGAAGTCTGCGACATAGAAGAAGAAAGTGGAGGCCAAACTAGGCATGGTGAAGTTGGCAAAGAAGAGAAGGTCAGAAGTAGTAGCATCAAAAGCGCAGGAGGTGTGGGACACTGCGCAGATAGTAGCAGAATAGAAAAAGTCCGTAGCAGTAGCAGCAGCACAGGAGGCAGTCGAGAAGGTGCACGAGGGCCAAGTGTTGCCTTCACATGGGCAAGAAAAAGAAATGGAAACAAAAGAAGAGGAGGGTGATGCAGACCCACAAACCGCATCAACACAACTGAAGAGCCAATTCCCAAGTGAGCGGATGGGGCAACACAAGAAGGTCAAGGCATCAAAGTTCTCTATTGACCCAATCACCCTTGTTGAGGGTGATATGCATGACATAGGTGAAATAGTGCGTGCCATCACCACAAAGGCCCTCTATAATTTTGTAGAGGGGAATTAGATTATGTTGGGGGCCCTCAGAGCACAGCTTTAGGAGTTGCAGGTGCACACTCCTCAGGTTCCTACCCTTTTGACCAGCCTCATAGTAGGGACAACTGCAACAGAGCAGATGCTATGCGCTTGGACAAATGAGGGAAATGCAGTAAGGGACTGCACCAGAAAGGTTAAAACTTGGGCTTTGAACCCCAAAACATGTCTTCGGTGGATTCCACGCCCAATAGGCCCCCACCACAAACATCATGACTTGCCCTTGAGTAACTCTATCGATGCGGAGATCTTCGCACAAAGTCCCTCCAAATCTACTCGAACTGCTGTAAGGTCGACAACACACTGAGCAGTTTCCTGCTAAATTTCTTGTACCTATTGGTCTGATGCCGCGATGTCCCACACCCTTGAGATTTCTAAGGGGTTTATTCGATCCAACTGTTAGTCCTTACACGCAGGTTTCTTCGAGTGGGGCTCCTATGCTGCTGGAGTAGAGCTCTGCACTATTCCCCTAAGTCGCACCTGAGATCTTACTTATCTTCTTATACCAGTTATTTATCTTCACGTAAATGGATGCCTTATGTTATATTTATTTATACATCACATTCAAATGAGTTCACGCAGCAAATAAAGAGTAAACTTTCAATTCATGCCCAATAATACATAAAAACATGAAAAGATACACACAAATATGATAAAACTTCTCTTTATTAATGCTTCCAATGGTTATAGACTCGACCTACCCTTCGCACTCAGCTGCAAGGGTCCACACACTCAGTTGCGGACTACTAGGACTCTGTGCACACAGCTGTAGAGGCTTCTTCTACTCTACGACCAAAAGAGACAACTTACACTTCGAATCAATCAATTCCTTAAACTGATCATGCTTCTATTCAATTAACTTTCTTCTACACTTAAAGCCTCACTCTATTTTACAATCCCATGGTCTGTGGATCATGGGTAGATCTTTCAAACTGACATTACATTTCAAAAACAAGCACAGAAAATTGTATGACTCTATTATGACTTTGTGCTCTACACCCACAAATTGTGGAGTCTTTATAATAGACTTGGTCAAAACATGGGCTTTAAACTGAAAAACATGCCTTGGGGGAATTCCATGCCCAACAGGCCCCCAACACAAACATCGTGACTCACCCTCAAGTCACTTTGTCAGTGCGAAGATCTTTGCGTGGAGTACCTCGAACTCTTCTCAAACCACTACAAGGGTGGCAGCGCGTTGAGTGGCTGCCTATTGAATCTCCTATACCTGTTGTTCCTAGACTGTGATGTCAAAACTGTTTCCCGAGGTCTCACCAGATGTAGTATGGGGGGGTGTTGGAACTAGGTTTCTGCACCCTTGAGAAGTCTGAGGGGTTTATTCGGTCCAATTGCTATTCCTTGTGTGCAGGTTACTTTGTGCACTTCCCTGGCTTTTGCATCCTGATATATTCTCCTTCACGCATCCCTCACCCAGGGTTGTGGGGCTTCCACGCTGCTGGAGTAGCGCTCTACACTATTCCCCTAAGTCACACCCAAGATCTTACTTCTCTTCTTACACTAGTTAGTTATCTTCATGTAAATGGATGCCTTATGTTATATTTATTTATACAGCACATTCATATGAGTTCGTGCAACAAATAAATAGTAAACTTGCAATTCATACCCAATAATACATAAAACTAGAAAAGGTACACTAAAATATGATATAACTTCTCTTTATTAATGCTTCCAATGGTTACAAACTCAACCCACCCTGTGCACTCAGTTGTGGACTACTAGCCCTTTACGCACATAGCTGCAAAGCCTTCTCCTACTCTACGACCCAAAGACACAACTTACACTTCGACTCAATCAATTCCTTAGACTCATCATGCTTTTATTCGATTAATTGTCTTCTACACTTCGAGCCTTGCTCTATTTATACAATCCCATGGTCCGCGAACCATGGGTAGATCTTTCAAACCGACATTACATTACAAAAACAAGGGCAGACCACCCTGTGACTCTATTATGACTTTGTGCTCCGTGCCCACAAATCGTGGAGTCTTTACAATGTACTTGGTTAAAACTTGGGCTTTAAGCCCCAAAGCATGCCCTGGAGGGATTCCACACCCAATAGGACCCCAACACAAGCATCATGACTCGCCCTCGAGTCACTCTATTAGTGAGTAGATCTTCACGCGAAGTCCCTCCAACTCTGCTCGAAGTGTTACAAGGTCGGCAACACACTGAGCGTCTGCCTGCTAAATCTCTTGTACCCATTGGTCTGAGACTGCAGTGTCAGAACTACTTCCCTGGATTTTTTCCTGCGTCCCCTACATCTATTTATAGTCTCGCACCTTCTTCTTGCTACTTGGAGCATGAAGACTATGCTTTTGTCGGCTAGTTAGATAGCTAGGCCACCCATGTATGGCTTCAATCGATTGTCATTCACTTTTCCTGGAAAAGCCTATCCATTTAGCTTTTCTAGCTGCACTGCACCTCCATCTGTGACCTGCTAAACAACGTACAGTCCTAGCCAATGCATTATGAACTTTCCCGGTGTTGGATACCTATACCAATAGGGGTCATATTTCATGATTGGCAAATTCAAATGCCAAATATGCTCTGCGTTGCTGATACAAAGATCCCATATTTCCAAGAGAAGGCAAGGTGTGTGCATGCCTTCATGTTTACTAAATTTTGATGGATGGTCCAACAGTCTAATCTGGATCATGCCATGTTTCAATTTTCTGTTGTAGAATAGAGAAAGAAGTCTGTCCAAACTGTTTAATCTTGGTAGACCAATAGTTAGGCAGAGAAGCTAAGGTTCCCAACTGCTTAATCTGGGGCCTTGGAAGCAATAAGGGTAGTGTTAGATAGGCAATCAAAAGAAAATGCCAATGGAAAAGAAAAGGCACACAAGGGTCTGCAAGTCCAAGTGTACCCTCCAAGAAGAAACAAAAAATGCTAGGCAAAGTAGATGGGTAGGTAGATGGGGTTGCAGAAGTGGTATTCCTTTCAAAGTGAATCCTGTTGGTCAATATAAGGAAAAAAACACAATGGAGCATGTCTAACTTCCCTTTTTCCTTGTTTTGCACTCATTACTAACATCCCTACACCAGCTGTGTTTGTGAAAGAATTCAAGATTTTATGTTGGTTCTTGTTTCCTTTAAGAGCCACATTTCTTGTGCAAAATTCTTTTCATTTTGATCTACTCCCTAAGCTAAGTTGTTTTCAAATAAACTTAGTGATATCACTCCCATCACCTTCTCCTCCAATAATAACCCTAAACTTCTATTATCTATTCCCTATGTCACCCTTTCCCTACTATTATACACCATGGTGTATAAACCCCAAGCATTCTATAAATATCCCCCCTTGGCATTATAGCCATATGTTCACCACTAGGGAATCAAATTGACATCTGGTCAGTTTGACAACCCAAGCCTTACCTCTTTTTCTCCTTCAGAACTCATTTACCTATTCAACCCGTCATTTTGCCTAAGAAACCTTGGAAAAAACCCATTTGCACCCTTAAACCCGCTGAAAAGGCAAAAATACGTTGAAAACCCACTTTTCCGCCTTATCCTAAGTTTGGGAGCTATGTGTGATTTTACAGAGAAATACATTGAAAAAACCCATTTTCCGACTTATCCTAAGTATGCGCGACTTTATAAAGAAATATATTGAAAACCATACGAATTCGTCAAAATTTCTAAGGGTCCCGTCGGGCACAGATCCCATGAAAAATCATTTTTTATTGCCTGCCCGACGCCGTGTCATCCAGATAGGTTTTTGGCCCGTTGACCGTCCGATCGGGCGCTTTTCATCCAACGGCTCCGATATCTGTCAGAGGGCGACGTCAAGCCTCGGCCACGCGTCACCCCGTATCAGAGCCCCTTCTGACAATTCCATTTCCGTATCAAAAGAGGTGCGATATGATACCGCCTGCGGTTTCCGGTTTCCACTAAACCGCTTGCCAAAGTCACTGCTACGTCATCGCTGCGTCCGCGCCCCCGTCCGCCATTGCTCCACCTGTTTGCCACCTCACCATCCCCGTGGACCACTCATAAGCCGCCACGTCACCTGATGACGTCATGCTGATGTCATCCGAAAAAGGCGCCAATGTTCCGAAAATCCATATTTTTCGCGTTTTTTGCACTTTTTGCATAAACTTCTGTTGCATCTTCTGCATGTATTTTACGTCCAAATTTGCGCCAACCTGTTGAATTTGACCTGGAGACCTTTAGCGCACCTACCCACCTATATTTGTGACCCGAACTGTCAGTATACTATGTATTTATCACTGTTAATCCTCTCTGCGCCTGGTTTTGTCTGCAAATAGCTGAAATTGACTCGAAACACAGAAAAAACACATAATTCACCAGCAAATCCCCTGCACCCAGTTCCCATTTGAAATTGAAAGGTCGAAATTCACTGGCTAAGCCTTATTTACCAAAACTTTCACTAAAACCTGCATTCTGTTCGCGCAGTCGTGAACAGGAAACCCAAACCTACACCTAATTACTGTGAAAGAACTCTGTTAAACACAAGTATTTTCCCTCCCTTCAGTGCTATGTGCAGTATTTCAATTGCTGTAGTTTACCCTGTCGTCCTCTGTTTCTCAACAAATCACCTCTCCTTCAAAGAAACGCTATTTCCTGTTACTCTGCACAGTAACACTAATTCACCTATCAGCAGAGTTTTTTTTAAGTAACTATGGATACACCAGTAGCACCTGTGGCCCTCAATATTGCCCCTTTGAATGCCCCTCAGAGAGAATTGGAGTGGCAGGCTTTAGCAGATTTGGATTACCAAAATCTCTGAGGAATTCCCTAGCAACAAAGCAAATTCCACCTCCACCTGCTAATGAATTAAAGGCCCAAACATGTGGCTGGAACAGATATACTTTGGGCATTTGGGATTCCTTCCATCTTCAAGCATCCTCGGTCAATCATAATTCCCTGACACTTTCACCTATGTGCTGAATGTTATGAATCCCACTCAGAGAGTTGTGCTGACCCTTCAGGCTCAAGCTGTTTTCTACATTACCCTGAGGCCATCAATAGAAGATGCTGGCATTCCAAGACTGAGAGAAATTGGTTCCCCTAATCTTTGTTTGATCTGATAAATCAAGGAGCTTAAGATGTTGACAGATGCTCAGATCCACAAATCTGAACCAACTTATTTATTAACTTGAATCTGTGCAGTACCCTCTCCATTTTTCATGGTTTACCTCAAACCATTGGCAGGGACCTTGCAGATATGATCATCCCATTCTGGGTTAATAACTCAATTTGAGTATATTGATGAAACTATACCTTGTATGATGCTCAAGTTTTCCCTGGCAAAACTCCAATCTACTATGACTATGCCACCTACATATCAGACAAAATGCATGAGCAATTTATAAACCTATCAAGGGAAAAGGTGTTCAGATACACCTCCTACATCTACCACTTAATTTTATACTATCAGCATGCGAAATTTTCCTTTGTTGTGAAAAGAGTGGATGCACAAGGTAATCCAAGGTCAGTAGTGTACTGGAGCTCAGTTTTTCACTGCAGAGCCTATTCTCCATACACTTACTGTGAGTTTATAGACCTTTTCATCCACCCAGCCATGTCTTTGTTCCTGAGCTCACCTCCTCCAAGACTAACAGATGAGATGAAGAGGATCCTTCAGTTGTCCAAGGTATACAGCATTGGGGATTGGTATTTTTACCAAAACTACACCGTTACCAGAATATATGGTTGAGTTACCCCCATACAGACTGCCCAAGTATGTGCCCATGAGATTGTTTGCCCTTGAATACTTCAGGCAATTTGGGAATGCTGATGTGAAGAACTTCTCAGGTAAAGGCAAGAAAGCACAGCTAAAGGTGAAAAACCAACTAGGCCACTTAGTTTTAAACAAGAGGGAGGAAGGCTGGCAAGAGGCAGACAGAATGCTAGAAGGCCTTGGCCTAAAGACCAGTTTCCTCTGGAAACCTTATGATCCCAATCACTTCATAACCTTAAGAAGGGTCAAATATAGGCTATCCAGTTATGACCATGTAAGGTTGCTTCACATAGAACAATATGCAAATCAAACAAAATGGAAGAGAGGCACACTAGAGGAACTTGTCACACAAGAAGAACTAAATGAAAGAGCAAGAAGAAATCTCCTTAAGATGGCTGACTTGGAACTTCCTACACAGGTATTCTCTCTTCCAAGCCCTCAAGTAGGAGAAGCTGCCTCATCCTCCACAGCACATCAGGAGGCAGTCAAAACTACAAATCAAGCCTCCAGCAAAGGCAAGGAAAAAGAGATGGAGCAAGAACAAGTACAGCAAGAACAGGTTCAGCAACAACAACAGGTACATCAACAAGAAAAGGAGCAGCCAGGGCAAAAAGAGCAAACAGCAAAGGCCCCAATGGTCACTGAACAACAGCCAACACAAATGGTGCCTCCTAGGCAAGAAACAAGAGCTGAAGCTTCAGTCCTCCAAACCCCACAAAGAGAGGACATAAGCAGGAAAAGGGACACAGAGACTCCCCTCACTACGTCAACCACTCAAGGGGAAAAGAGGCAAAGATTAAATCCATTTTTAGAGGAAGAAATGCCAATAGGGCAATCTTCGAGCATGGGCCTACCTAGCATGGAGGTCTCAGCAAGTTCCTTCCAGCAGGAACAAGAGAGGGCAGCAGGAGGAGAAGTTAGCTCCTCAAGCCAACAAAGAGGAGGTGAACAAAGTATCAAGCAGCAGTTCAAAGATATTAAGAATAGAAATGAACCCATAAGGCTGCAATTATATAATAATTTGTTGAAAATGGCTCCCACCAACAAGCAAAGACTCATGTTTGCTTATGATGTCCATGAGGGAAAAATGATCATGATCCATTTCATGCCAGCCGTGCAGCAGCCATAGTCAGCTGCAGATTACATTAGGACCAACCTTGAGGTCCTTGCCAAGGACATCCACCTGATGGATCAGATTGAATTACACAAGCAAACGGGTGAGATGGTATATGCCTCCTTGGCAGACAAAACATTGGTGAACTACAGGCTAGAAAATAGCCTAAATAATACAACTGGACAACTTGAGTTGGAAAGAGCATCCTCTCAAGCAAAGGAAAATAGGATCAAAGCTTTGGAGGACATCATAATAGAGCTTAGGCATGATCCTAAGGATGTCAAAGCAGTGCAGGAGCTGTTGAAACTAAGGGATGCTGATATGGTAGCATTAAGGAAAATGATCAAGATCCCAGCAACTCTTCATCCCCAAACTGAAGAAGTTGCCCAACTAAGATAGGACAAGGATGCAGCAGCTATGCTGGTAACACTGTATAAACATCTCATCCAAACACAAGAAAAGTTGGAGGAATCATAGGCTGCACTTCAGGCAGCATTACAACAGAAAGAGGCAGGCCAAACTTCACAGCCTCCTCCAAAAATAATCAATCTGGAAGAAGCCCCTCAAACCACTGCCCCTCCCATTCAGCAGACAGAGCAAGCAGCACCCTCCACCTCAACACCAACAACAGAGCAGGCTGAAAGCCTTGATATGCAGAAGCTTAGAAATGAAATTCAAGTCTTGGAGGCCCAAATGTCAGAGCTGAATCAAGCCAAAGAAACTCTGGCTAAGCTCAATGAAAAATATGATAAATCCAAGAAAAACGTAGCTGAGAGAGAAAGAGAGGTAAAGACTCTCAAAAGAAGGATAAATGGGCTAGAAAAAGAGCTCACACTTGACAAAGTAACAGCTGAGCTCAAGAGAATCCTATGGGCCAATATTGGCCAATCCATCACAGACCAGTGGGAATACATTGAGACCATTCATGAGCAGATGGGGCTGATTGGAAAAGCACATAGGGAAATCCAAAGAGCAAGGGCATCTCTAGGCAGTATGCCTGAGGCTGCCACCAGAATGATAAATGTGCTTAATTACAGGACAAGCTCTCAGCTGGTCAAAATGGGAATTGCCAACAGGACTGAGACCATTTCGATGGTCAAAAGGGTCATGACACTAAGAAACCTGGTGCAGACATTAG
>APFE031737965.1:4934-52585 GCA_000404065.3 Pinus taeda | reverse complement strand
GTGGATGCACAAGGAAATCCAAGGTCAGTAGTGTATTGGGCCTCATTTTTTCACTGCAGAGCTTATTCTCCATACACTTACTGTGAGTTTATAGACCTTTTCATTGACCCAACCATGTCTCTGTTCCTGAGCTCACCTCCTCCAAGACTAACAGATGAGATGCAAAGGATCCTTCAATTGTCCAAGGTATACAGCATTGGGGATTGGTATTTTTACCAAAACTACACCGTTATCAGAATATATGGTTGTGAGTTACCCCCATACAGACTGCCCAAGTATGTGCCCATGAGATTGTTTGCCCTTGAATACTTAAGGCAGTTTGGGAATGCTGATGTAAAGAACTTTTCAGGCAAAGGCAAACCTTATGACCCCAATCATTTCATAACCTTAAGAAGGGTCAAATATAGGTTGTCCAGTTATGACCATGTCAGGTTGCCTCACATAGAACAATATGCAAATCAATCAAAATGGAAGAGAGGCACACTAGAGGAACCTGTTACACAAGAAGAACTAAATGAAAGTGGAAGAAGAAATCTCCTTAAGATGGCTGACTTGGAACTTCCTGCACAGGTATTCTCTCTTACAAGCCCTCAAGTAGGAGCAGCTGCCTCATCCTCCACAGCACATCAGGAGGCAGTCAAAACTACAAATCAAGCCTCCAGCAAAGGCAAGGAAAAAGAGATGCAGCAAGAGCAGCCACTACAGCAAGAACAGGTACAACAACAAGAACATGTACAACAACAAGAACAGGTACAGCAGCAAGAAAAGGAGTAGCCAGGGCAAAAAGAGCAAACAGAAGAGGCCCCAATGGTCACTGAACAGCAGCCAACACAAATGGTGCCTCCTAGGCAAGAAACAAGAGCTGAAGCTTCAGTCCTCCAAACCCCACAAAGAGAGGACATAAGCAGGGAAAGGGACAGAGAGACTCCCCTCACTACATCAACAACTCAAGGGGAAAAGAGGCAAAGACTGAACCCTTTTTCAGAGGAAGAAATGCAATAGGGCAATCTTCGGGCATGGGCCTACCTAGCATGGAGGCCTCAGCAAGTTCCTTCCAGCAGGAACAAGAGAGGGCAGCAGGAGGAGAAGTTAGCTCCTCAAGCCAACAAAGAGGAGGTGAACAGAGCATCAAGCAGCAGTTCAAGGATATTAAGAAGAGAAATGAGCCCATAACGCTGCAATTATATAATCATTTGTTGAAAATGGCTCCCAGCAACCAGTAAAGACTCATGTCTACTTATGATGTCCATGAGGGAAAAATGATCATGATCCATTTCATGCCAGCCGTGCAACAGCCACAGTCAGCTGCAGATTACATCAGGATCAACCTTGAGGTCCTTACCAAAGACATCCACCCGATGGATTAGATTGAATTACACAAGCAAACGGGTGAGATGGTATATGCCTCCTTGGCAAACAAAACATTGGTAAACTACAGGCTAGAAAATAGCCTAAATAATACAACTGCACAACTTGAGTTGGAAAGGGCATCCTCTCAAGCAAAGGACAACAGGATCAAAGCTTTGGAGGACATCATAATAGAGCTTGGGCATGATTCTAAGGATGTCAAAGCAGTGCAAGAGCTGTTGAAACTAAGGGATGCTGATATGGCAGCGTTAAGAAAAATGATCAAGATCCCAGTAACTCTTCATCCCAAAACTGAAGAAGTTGCCCAGCTAAGACAAGACAAGGATGCAGCAGCTATGCTGGTAACACTGTATAAACAGCTCATCCAAACACAAGAAAAGTTGGAGGAATCAGAGGCTGCACTTCAAGCAACATTACAACAGAAAGAGGCAGGCCAAACTTCACAGTCTCCTCCAGAAATAGTCAATCTAGAAGAAGCTCCTCAAACCACTGCCCCTCCCATTCAGCAGACAGAGCAAGCAGCACTCTCCACCTCAGCACCAACAACAGAGCAGGCTGAAAGCCTTGATATGCAGAAGCTCAAAAATGAAATTCAAGTCTTGGAGGCCCAAATGTCAGAGCTGAATCAAGCCAAAGAAACACTGGCTAAGCTCAATGAAAAATATGACAAATCCAAGCAAAACGTAGCTGAGAGAGAAAGAGAGGTAAAAAATCTCAAAAGGAGGATAAATGAGCTAGAAAAAGAGCTCACAATTGACAAAGTAACAGCTGAGCTCAAGAGAATCCTATGGGCCAATATTGGCCAATCCATCACAGACCAGTGGGAATACATTGAGGCCATTCATGAGCAAATGGGGTTCATTGGAAAGGCACATAGGGAAATCCAAAGAGCAAGGGCATCTCTAGGCAGTATGCCTGAGGCTGCCACCGGAATTTTAAATGTGCTTAATTACAGGACAAGCTCTCAGCTGGTCAAAATGGGAATTGCCAACAGGACTGAGACCATTTCGATGGTCAAAAGGGTCCTGACACTAAGAAACCTGGTACAGACCTTAGAGAGAAGAAGTCAGGATATGCAGGCAGACATTAATAAATTCCAGGACAAGTTCATAGCATTGCAGAACAGAGGTCTTCCTAGCTTAATGGGCACCTCAGGAAGATTACTTTCCCATGAAAATTATGCCAAGAGGGTCAACACCTTTGCTACAAGTCAGATTGCAGAAAAGCCCAGCACATCAGCAGAATCAAGGCCAGCATCAGGACAGACCCTTTTCAACAGGGTAGAGAGCTTATTCTTTATTATGAATGAAATCAATCACTTGTTTGATGAGCCTCCCAATTTTTATAAATATACAGAGGCCGATGAGACCATAGAGACAAATTTGAGGCATCAATTGCCCACACAGGAAGTCTGGAATAGTTTGATTAAATTATTGCTAAACCAAAGCCAGTAATTATGTTTTTTCCATTTGAAATACATAAGTTGTCATGCACAGGAAAATTTTGATATATCAGCATGTATGCAGAGAGAGGCTGAGCCAACTCAGCACAACCATTCGGCCACCACAGCAACACTAACAGTTACAGGTGACAGGGCCGAAAAGCTACAGGAGGACAGAGCTGCACAAACACGTCATTCATCAGTTATAACAAAGAGCTCAACCGACTCAGTGACCTCCAAAGGTCGAAATCTTCTGACAGAATTAAAGAGCATTTATGTTGTATTGAAAGCTGCAATAAATTCTTATCTACTATTTCTGTACGAGTAAATGAAGATATTTTATTTCTCAGATGACTCAATGCCTGAGACATTTTGTATGAAACACTTCTATATAATCCCCCTCGCATAAGTTTGTAGGGGTTGGATGTTGGATGTTATTGATATCTTTGATATAGTTCTTTTACTGTAAATTCTCAGAGAAGTAATACAAAGGCGGTGGAATTTCCAAAGCTTTGTGTTGTTTTGACGCATTGTGGTGTTTAGCTGAAAGTTACAGAATTCTCGCGTATTTCATGGCACAATAAGTTCTTCTTTACGACTCTTTGTTATGTGTTTTGTTATCATTCATGTCTCTTTCATGCTTCTGTGCTTTACAGTTAATGGCAAGGAAAAAGAATAGTTCCAGGATTTAATCACAGATTACCCTGAACTCAATCTAAGCTATTATAAGTGTTTTCTTCAGTTATAGTAATAAAGGTGTAATTCTTAATTTCTACCCTTTCACGCTATATCTTTCACAGTGATTATTGTTTCAGGAATTCAAGTTTTGCTCTTGAGGAATATATCTCTTTCTCACACCCCAGCTTAGTGAAAAATTCTTAATTGCTTTTCACAGGTTGTTTTCATTTCACCATCATAATTTCAAGTTTGTTTTATGAAGTATCTAAATGGCCCTCTAATCCCAGCTGCTCAAACTCAAGATTTCAACAACCAGTAGCCACAGACTCCATTGCCCAATGAACTAACATTATCTGCAGATTTCCACTTTAGGTACAGAAAGACATCCTTCCAACCAAACATAAACCAAAATCCTTATTTCATAACTAGCCTAAAATCTCCACAGAAGAGAGACAAACTTTAAAGAGAGAGCCCTCTCTGATTACAGTTAGGCTAGAAGCTGTAATCTAAAGATTGGTTAGTGGTTACCCCGTCCGTATTCCCTTGGGAGTCAAAGGGAACAACCTGGGTGTTAACTCCCAGAAATTTATCAAACTTACTGTCACAAAACAACACTAAATTGTTTATCTTGAAGGTGCACAACTAAATATGGCGATCGTGCCAGGCCTTTTCACGCTACTTTTGTACCTGCTAATGGAAGCCAACCAGGAACGTTCCTCTTCCAGTTTTTCCAACTGTGCAAGCCTCGCTTCTGGGGCTCCACGGTTCCTCATAACTATGAGTACTGCAATGTGCAGGCTAGGCACAATATACTCCATTGGCATGAAATCTTGCACATCATAGAACAACAAAAAAGGTGTTTGTCCTGTCAGTTTCTTGCACGTTGTCCTATAATCCCATAATACTAGAGGAACGCGTAGGTCCCAATCACTCTGTTGCGCATTGCAGAATTTGGTCAGCACAATCTCTAGTATTTTGTTGAATGCTTCTACCATCCCATTAGCTTGGGGGTGATATAGTGTGCTTTTCTAATTATAGAAATTAAAATCTTTTGTCAGCGCGCTGATTGTGTCATTTAGGAAATGTGTACCGCGATCACTCATCAAGATCTTCAAACATCCAAATCGAGTTAACAAGTGTTCGAATAGAAACTTTGCAGTAGTGGTAGTCATGCAATCTTTGACCAGCTGTGCTTCTACCCAATGAGTCAGGTACTCTGTCATGGCGATAATGTATCTCGCAGTCATATTTTCTTGAGGTTTGATAGGTCCTACAAAGTTGATTGCCCACTTTTCAAAGGGCTACAATGTCGTTTGTGGATTCAAAGGCATCTTGTCCCTATGCGATGGTTTACCTGTTCTTTGACATATATCACAGGCCTTACAGTGTGCTTTTGAATCCTAATGAAGTGTTTTCCACCACAACCTTGTGCAGAGAATATTTTGCGTAGTCACTTGTCCTACATAGTGTCCTCCTGCAACGCCCCCATGTGCTTCCACAAGGATTTTACTTCATTTGAATTTAGGTAAATACCTTTGCAATATCGCGTCATTCCCCATCTCATATAGGTGCCCCACAATGACAGAAAGATCTACCGCGCACACCACCAGTTCCTTCTTCTACTGGACAGAGTATTCTTTCAGTGTAGTTCCCGTCATCAAAAAGTGGATTATATCTTCAAAATTTCCATCCGCTATGCGCATAGAAAAGAGTTGTGTGTCAAGTAATCCTTCCTCCAAATTAGTAGGTTCCTCTCCCTTCTCAATGCGCGACAAGTGATTTGGTCCCGCGTTTAGGTGTCGAGGCTTCACAGTGACCACAAAATCATATTATTGGAACAATAAGAGCCACCAACATATGCGCCCCCCCTTATTGACCAAGTATTTTAGCATGGAGTGATCTATATACATCTTGAAGTGTCCCCCTAGAAAATAGTGCCGATATTTTTGGAGCACATACACCATAGCCAATCCCTTGCATTCAGTTGTGCAATAGTTATTTTCTTCTTTAGACAACATGATAGGGTGATCCAAGCCCTCTCCATCCTCCTGTGTTAGTAATTCTCCCAGCGCTATACACAACATGTCCACATGGACATGAAACTCCATGTCCCATTTTGGGAAGACTAGGATTGGTGTAGAGGCCAATTTCTCTTTTAGTACATCCAAGCTCTTCATGCAATCATCATTCTAGCAGAATGTGAAATCCTTTTTCAATAGTTTCTCCATCGGCGTGGTGATTTGGGCATAGATTTTGATGAACTTCCTGTAATACCCCATATGTCCCAAGGTAACAGGCAATTGTTTGACACTTCACCGTGCTTCCTAATTTTGGTATCACCACAATCTTCGCGGGGTCTACCATCTGTCTCTGTTTGCAAACCACATGTCCTGACAGGTTCCCAAAGGGAATGAGGAATGTACACTTCTTGAGGTTTAGCGCAATTTGGTGTCGTCGACAGGTATCCAGCATCAAGCGTAAGCTTGCTACATGGTGCTTAACCAATCCAAATATGGTCCAATCATCTAGATAAACCTGCAGGGACTTGTGGATATATTCCTTGAATTCTGCAACAACTATGCATGAAAAGATGGCCGATGCGTTCTTCAACCCAAACGGCATAATGGAGTATTGAAAGAATCCCCACTTAGTCATGAAGGTGGTCTTGCTCCTATCTTCTTGTGTGATTTTGATCTCGTGGTACCCTGAGAACCCATCAGTAAAAGAATATGCTTCTTGCCCGTCGATATTTTCCAATACTTCATATGTAAACGGAGTTGGGAATGGGTCATGCACACATGCATCATTCAATTTTCTGAGATCCACGCATATTCTTATATTTCCTTTCTACTTCTTTTCCTACACTACCATAGGGCTTACCTAATCTGATTCTTCCACCAGCTCAATGATTCCAGCTGCGAGCATCTTGACTAGTTCTATTCAGACCTTCTCCTTGTACTTCGAATTCAAGCATTAAGGCCTCTACTTAACTGGCTTCACATTGAGTTTTAATGTGATCCACATCATTCCTAAATCCTCGATGACTCCTTTTAAGTCCATGATCTTAGTTGGGAATAAGTCCTGGTACTCGCAGAGTAACTTAGTGACCCTATCCACCATCATGTCATCCCAGTAATCGTCGAGCGTTGTGTACTTAGGTTCGGCTTCCGTACAAATGTTCACCTGCTTTGTCTTTACCAACGTAGTTATGTTAGGGTCTTCAATCAGTGGCCCCTTAACCTCAAGATAGCCTTCAGTTTCTGGAATGTTAACTTTTCACAGATCCTCATCGACTTCTTCAGTATTTATGTTGTAACACTCTTTCACGCAGCTCAGCTAGGTCGCCCATTCAGGTTGGATCAATTATTTTAGCTCCTGGGGTATTTTAAAGATAGTTTTTTAATTGCTTGCAGTGCATCATCAACAATATCCCACCAATGATCCTCAAATGTGAAGGTTAACAGGAACCCTTCGCGCAAGATATCCCATTCACTCGTCCCATGGCTGAGCTCCATCCCTATATACCAATTCATGGGTATAATATCAAGGGTATGACAAAACAGGTACACCCACTCAGGTTGTGGCTCTTCCCCATAGACCTTTTTCCACTTGGCGAGGTGCATGCACGGGTCATCCCATCTGTCATACTTGTCTTTTAATTTCATCTGAGGCTTCCCAAACTGCATGTGCATGATTCTCCTACATTCGCACCAGTCCCCGAAACTTCTTTGGTGTGTGCCCCACCACCTTGGGGGTGTAGCGCATAGTACCCATTTAAAAGCTTCAAAACATTTTTTGTTCCGGCACCTATCTTTCAAATTTATTCAGGAAGTTGTCTACCTCGCTTAACCCATACCTCTGTTGATATGCAGCACAACGATCTCATCATCATGTTACAATTCAACGTGGTTACCTCATGTAACTAGTTCTGCCAATATTTTATCTCCTCATCTGAATCTGATGTGCAGGAGCTTTTGCACTCCCGTGAGATTCATCCATCCACGGTTGGATTTACCTAGTCTTTCTCTCGTGTGGTTATCTTGTAGATCTAGTCCAAGTCATTATCACTTTCATATTCGCGCACTAGCCTTGTGTAGCACGATCCTTCTGCATGATCCAAAGGTACAACTACTCATAGAGACTTTTTCTCAAAAATTATCTTGTGTTTCTTCATATTTATCACCCCATTCATGTCAGTGGCCCAATCTATTCCTAATAATGTAGGGTAGGGATTGTTTTCATCATCAATCTCTATAACTTCAAAATATGCCAACATGCTCACTCCTTCAATATCAACTATGATCCCCTGCAATATTCCCATAGGTAGGATCTTTTGCTGGTTCGCCATTCATCATTCAATAGGAGACCATTGCAACATAGGCCTTCCCATGCACTCCCATGTCTACTTCGGTAGAATGTTTGCATCCGATCCTAGGTCTAGAATCACTTGGTCCATCTCATATTCCCCAATCTACGTGGTCAATCTCATCTCCCTTCTTATCCTCATTGCATGCTTTCCGATCTTCCAGACTACATGTGGTTCACCTATCGTGGTCCTGGTGCATCTATTTATGAGTTCCTACATCCCCTTTACAGCCTTGCTATCTCACAATACCTTCAAGCATGTTTCTAGGAACTTCGTGAGTATTGATGGGTCCATGTCCAGCTCTGGTCTATCTTTGCTTCCTGAAGTGGAGGCATCAGCGAAGCTCTTCCTAGCTTCCATGAAGGTTTCCTTAGCATGCTCCAAATCAAACTCTGGTTCTTTCATTGGAGCCTTCCAAACCCAAGTATTATCTCGAGGTTGCTTGCCTTTATCATCCCCTATTATAATTCCACTTTAGAGCACAATATTCACATTAGGGTCTTCCTCGTGTGGCTCAAACCTCATCATTTATAGGCTCTGAGTCTGGGGAGGTTGGAGCGCTCCCTTGTCGCGCAACCTTGCTATCAGTGTAGGAAAATCCTCCATCTCATGATCAAACAATGTAAAATACAGGCATGATGGACACGTCAGATTCATACAATCATGGGCACAATGTCTTGGCCCTCCACAATCGTAACATATCAGTTGTCCGCAACCACTTCCAAGTCATCCTCCACCTCGGCCTTGTCTATGCCCCTGAAATCAGTCTGCGCCATCCTTGCGTTCTGGTCAAGGGGCTACATTTTAGCCTTAACTATGTAGGTGGGACTCTTATCCATTATCAACTCATAACTTTTATAGGTGCACTCATCATGTCCCACTGATCTATAGAAATTATAGAACAATTGTTGTGAACTCTACGTGTACTTCTGCAACAAATGGTAGTTCTTTGTAGCATGCTTTCCCGCTATTTGACAGATTGCACACCACAATGTCAGTGTCGCACTAGGTCTTGCCTATGCCTCTGGTCTCAATGGCATTGGTCCTCCTCCCACGAGGTAATTCACGAACACAGAGCAGTGGTCCTTATCATGTCCCTGTCCCTTTCACTTTATGCACCATACCTCATCATGCACTTCTGGGCGAGCTGTCCTATCTTGTTTTAGACTTTGCATCTCAAGGCACAAGTTTTTCAACTGCGTGTGAATTTGCTGAACTCCTAGGTTGGGATCCTATATTGGGATCTCATGCAGTCTCATCACAATCTCTAAGGCCTCGGCTTGAGTTGTTAGCCTCTGTTGTGACAGAGCGTTCCTTATATGTGGCGTTAATGATGCTACAAACAATTTGAGATGTTGTCCATCCATCAACGTCATGTTAGCTTCACGAATTATGCATTTCAGTCTCTGATCCAACTCCCAAGGGGTCTCACCTAGCAGCATCATGATCTCCTTGAACCCAATGATTGATTGGACTTTGACTTCGGCCTGTTATATTCCCTATTCAATGTAGTTTTGACGTCTGTGATCCCCACATTTGGATTGTCATTAGAATGCTTAATATTCTAGGACAGCGTGCAATCCTGTAGAGCATTGAACAATGTTGCCTTATTTATATTTTCATCCATGAATCCCTGCACTTCCCATATAGCCTTTATCACGAACCAAAACTGGTTTGAATCTTCATTTCCTACTCCCTTGAACACTAGCAACTTTATCATGCTTGCCATATTGACTCGCTGTGGTGGCAGAGGTGGTATGGGCGAAGATGGGGGTAAATATGGTGAAACTGGCGGTGGTATGCATGAAATTCTTTCCCTTATCAAATTGATCGTACTTTTTGGTGAGACCTTTGCGAGCTCTTTCCCGACCCCTAGTGGAGGTGAAATCAAGGGGCTAGTTTCTAGTTTTTCACTACCTTCGTTTATCTAAATTATCCCACCTCGCATAGCACCAAACATCAATTTATTCACATAACCTGAATTTCACACAGTAGCATTTTAATCGAAGTGTTCAGAAACTTAACGTACTTACCTCGCGGTCCTTTGAGGAAATGTCATTCTGCCTCACTATATTTGATTGAACTATCTACCGCGAACTCAGTAATGAATCCTCCTATATTTCGATCGAGCCAGTGGTCAACAATGCACGTGATCTTATCCTCTGATGCTTCCAATCTGCGCACCAATTCTGGAGTCCACACAATAGGTCTATCAACCTTGCACATTCCTTGGCTATCTACTAGCTTCACAATCCACTCGTACAACTTAGTAGGGAAAGATGCAAAGAAAATTTCATGGATCTCTGTGTACAGGTAGCAGTCTAACCACTCTTCTTTTGAAAGTTGCAGATTCCTATTCTCTTGCACCGTGAACTCGTGAATCTTCCTATCCAACCAATCTTGAATTCCTTTCTTTGTTGGATTCCAGTGATACGACATCAGACATCTCTATACAGATCCCAGTCCCAGCAACAAAACCATTTGTTGGCTTGTTGGGGCCTGAACCAGGTTCAAAGTTAATTAACAAAACAAATCCCTAAAGTACTGGCCCTTTTGGCAACAATCCAAGGAGTGCAGACTGAGTTCTTACTCGAAGTAGTATGGGGGGAATGCTGGAACCATGTTTCCGCACCCTTGAGATGTCTCAGGGGTTGATTTGGTCCAACTATTAGTCCTTGCATGCAGGTTTCTTGGCGCACTTCCCTAGCCTTCACATCCTGATATATTCACCTTTACGCAGCCCTCACCAAGGGCTATGGGGCTTCCACGCTTCTGGAGTAGCGCTCTGCATTATTCCCCTAAGTCACACCTGAGATCTTACTTATCTTATTACACTAGTTAGTTATCTTTGCGTAAATGGATGCCTTATGTTATATTTATTTATACAACACATTCATATGAGTTCGTGCAACAAATAAACAATAAACTTGCAATTCATACCCAATAATACATAAAACTAGAAAAGGTACACCGAAATATGATATAACTTCTCTTTATTAATGCTTCCAATGGGTACAGACTCGACCTAGCCTGCACACTCAGCTACAAGGGTCTGCGCACTTAGCTACATACTACTAGGCCTCTGCGCACACAGTTGTAGAGCCTTCTCCTACTCTACAACCCAAAGACACAACTTACACTTTGACTCAATCAATTCCTTAGACTCATCATGCTTCTATTCGATTAACTGTCTTCCACACTTAGAGCCTTGCTCTATCTATACAATCCCATGGTTTGCAGACCATGGGTAGATCTTTCAAACTGACATTACATGACAAAAACAAGGGCAGACCACCCTGTGACTCTATTATGACTTCACGCTCTGCGTCCACAAATCGCAGAGTCTTTATAGTGTACTTGGTCAAAACTTGGGCTTTAAGCCCCAAAACATGCCTTGGGGGGATTCCACGCCCAACAGGAACATTGATCTATCAATCATAAATGAAAATACACAAGATAATATACCCAATCAATAAGCTCCTCTCCTCCAACTTGCAACTTGACTTCCTTCTCCTAATGCAGTAAAGGTCTCACACTATAATATGGATACTAGATCTTACCCCCTTTCCTCTTGATGATATTATATAGGTTCATTATATCCTATGGGAGAATGTATCTAGGCACCTAGGGGCTTGAGGAGTTAGGAAATTTCTACAATAATGGACCCCTAGCCAACTCATACATAAGTGGGTCAAGATGATCTCCTTAGGAATGCAAAACTCTAGAAACATTTTTCACAATTATGAGTTTTTTCTCAATTATCTCAATTATTATTATCTTGTAGTTATAAAATTTTGAAAAAATATTTATAATAATTTATTCAATCATGTAATTCCACCCTTTTAACATGGGAATTCATTCTAACTAGCAATTGAGGTTAGTTGAACTAGGGTCTCTCTCACTATAATGGAGTTGAAAATAGGGTTATAACACCCTTCTCCCTCATTTGCACAAATCATGGGAAGACCAAGAAGCTTCCTTTAGAGGGAAGTAACCTATCTCTTCATCTTACCCTCTCTCTATGTAGTTAGTAGTGCTTAGAAATAATTTACCCAACCAAGGATATGTGGTCACCCAAGATGGAAAAAATCCTCCTGTTCCTACTCCTCATGTGACCGATAATGGGTCTTATCAAATCCTCATGATGAATTCTAAAGAAGGCAATATTCAAACTCAGTCTCATAGTGAGAGGCTCTAATATCTACTTTGGGTATTATTGACCTTCCAGATGATTGCATGATTGTCTTTTATGTTTACAAATTGGATCTTCCTCATCTTCCCCTGTATGTTTCCTTCCAAATACTAGTCTCCATCAAGAACATTATTGTCTAATGGTGTATCATCAAGGAACATGAATCCATTTGTGCAATGTCCTCCCAAGTCTAGAAGCTACTTAGTTCTCATGAATTTTCACCATCTACTATTGCCTTTCATGCATATGATGGTCGCCCTTCACAGCCCATAGGTATGCACCTAAATTTTCCCATCATGTTGGCCAAAAATGAAGTCTTTCTTGATGAGGAGGTTATTGACACCGCTTTAGACTATAATATCTTGCTAGGATGTAGATTCATGTACACCATGAAGGTAGTCTCTTCTTCTTTCTATCATACTATGACCTTCTCTCATAATGGTAAGATCATCAGCATCAATCAACTAACATACTATGATCATCACACCAAGGCATCCCCTCATAATATCATTTTGTCAGTGGAAGGCAATGATACATTTCCTTACTTCACTAATATCAATCCGGGAGTCTCTAAATACTCTTCATTGCTTGGGGTAGATTATGGCCTACCGATTGGTAATAAAAATCCTACCACTTCTAAAATTTGCATGTCCCAAGGGTTATGAGTTACTTAGGAGCCTGGTACCTCTTCCCATAAACTAGCTCAACAGTAATATGTTGCTCAAAACTCATATTGTGCCTCAAGAGGATTTCCTCCTAGACACCATCAATTCAATTAGATACCTTTTCTTCCCCCCCCCACAAGGAATAGTCAGCACAACCATGATGGTTATGTTGAGTTTTTTGAATTTATATTGGGGATCCTAGTATGGTACATTAATATTCCTCCCAACACCCCTCTCAATCAACTTAAACCTTACGTGGCTTTGACTTTGGTAAAATTGGTTCCCACAACATCTCCTACTGCTTCACTTTCAATGCAACCTCAACATGAACCCACTCTTATTACAAAATTAATTGGTAAGAGAGGGAATCCATAAATAATGAGGGAAAAGATAAGGAAACCCAAGTGGCATCCACTCAATTTGTAACACCTAAGCCTACTCTAGCTTGTGTTTTGTGTTACCTTCATGGCCATGCCACCAACAATTTTCCTCCTCTCGCCCATTTATACGGTGTGATTTCTAAGGATGAAATTTAGAAAGACCCAAATGCCTCTGACGCGCAAGTCACCTTACCTGAATCATATAGGAAGAATAGAATTTTACACATGAATCACCCATGTTATTTTTGCAATATGCATATACAATATTCACATTGCTACCCACATCTCCACTATTTTTTTGATACCCTTGTTGTTCTTTGTGATATGGATTATGCTAGTAGTGAAGTCTCAACTCATCTACCTACAACCCCTAACACCTCTTCTTCACGAGGGTAGGAGGTTAGTCAGCTCACTATTGTGATTGAATCCCCTAATGTGGCAATGGAAAAGAACCATGTATCCACCCTTTACTTGTTTTCATCCATGTGATCAACATATTCAAACTCCTTGGGAGTGTCTAAGTGTGCATCTTTAGATTCACCTTCTATTGTAGTGGCTACAACCACCTTCCAAAATTTTGGCTCACATGCAAATTTGCGAGCCTACCTCAAATCCTGAAATCGATTATCCTTGGTTGCTTGATTGGTAAGCTCATGATTTCAAGCTCCCATCCTTCATATTAAGAGTCGCCTCTTGTTGTACCTAAATCTAGCACCTTGTGGCACAAGTGTTGCAGAGGAGATAGAAAGCCTCCTAGAGACAACCTTTGGGTTGATTTTAGACTAGTGCCTAGGACATCTTAAATAGAGGAGTGCATGAAAGGTTATATGTGAGGGGTTTATCAACACTTCAATTTTCATGTAAAAAGGTAACAGGAGGGGCTTGGTTCAATAAGCCTTCATTAAGGTGGACTCAAGCCAATATAAGGATTCAAATGAGGAGCTATATCAAGACAATCTTAAAAGAGAAATTTCTTCTCCGGGTGACTGACATACAACAATGAGACAACTTTAAAACTAAAGTTGGAGTAGTGGTGGAGAGGAGGAAAAGAAGGAGGGAAACATATGTAGAGGGCTATAAATTAATAGAATCCTTAGAAATAATATTCCAGTAGAAAAATGGAAGAGAAAGGCAGGTGAAATTGTAGAAATAGTTGATCATTGATTAACGTTTTAGGCTACATATTAATATGGGTATCATTCTCTATTAACAACCAAAGTTAATCTGACACACCATAGGTATTATAAGCTAATCACAAACACAAGTAAATCTATAATTCTATAGGTACTGCATGCTAATGGATAACAGAGTTAAATCTATAATATGCATAGGTACTATTTACTATTTAGCAACTAAGATAAATTCATGAACGAGAAAGAAACCAACAGCTCCATTAACACTATTTCGGGGAAAGAAATACACAAGTGAAACGAATAAACAGGGATTTTCATTAACCCAAAAGGTGCAAACAACCAGTCCATACATTAATCCCAACATAAGTTTAGTCCCCTCCATGAATACAGTAAGTAGAACAAATGGTATCTCAGAACTCAAACCCGAGAGGTGAGAAATTATGGAACTATCTAGCCTACCCAACTAACCAATGAAAAACCCTCATTCATTATAGTGTTTGTTGGGTAGCAAAGGCCCCACGTAATGGGTTTGGGGCTCAAAGCCCACAATTTTGGGTAAAGGTATGGTAAAGACTCCGCAAGATGCGCGGAGCGTGAAGTGTAATGAGTCAAGTAAAAGGGTTGTCCACCCAAAAATAATGTAAAATGAGTTGGCTTGTCCATGGTCCGTGGACCATGGAAATGTATAAATAGAGCAAGGCTTTATGGTTAGATGTTAGTTTTTGGGATGTAGTTTGGATATGGAATGTAATGAGTTTCTGAAGGAAGAAGTCTTGAATTGTCTGTAAGTACGAGTCAAGGGTGTTGGTGAGTAGATAGAGGCTCTTCAGCTGTGTGCACAGAGGCCTAGTAGAGTCTGCAGCTGTGTGCACGGAGCTCTGCAGGTGAGTGCGCAAGGTAGATCTGGTTGTATTGGTGAAAGAGTTGAATAAAGGTAAGTTGGTTCTAAAATACTATGTTGATTTTGAAATATTGTGGATCTCATTAATTTCAAGTTTATATATCTATCTATGGTTTGACTTTATGCAAATATATAAAATTTATGGGTGCGCGCACTAGTTATCTTATTTAAATGTTTTCTTAAAGACTATAAGAAGTAGATCTAATCTGTAACAAACTCAGTAATAATAAATATTAAGGATTGGCCTTGTTCCGAATCTATGTGGAAGAAGAGTAGTGTGAAGCTACAGAGCGGTTTGCAAACCCTCCAAACCACATCAAGACATCCCAAGGGTGTGGAAATTTGGTTCCAGCACCCTCCCCTGCTACCTCAAGTGAGACCTCAGTCCGTGCTCTACGGGCTGTTGCCGAAAGGGCCAGTAGCTGCGGGGTTTGTTTGGCTAATAACTCTTCCGAACTTGGGTCAAGGCCTAATAAGGCAACAAATGGTTCCATTTCCAGGACCGAGATCTTCCTAAGGGATGTTTGATGTTGGAACACTAGAACCCTACAAAGAAAGAGCTTGAATATTGGTTGGATCAGAAGCTTCATGAGTTCATGGTTCAAGAAAACATAAATCCCTAGATATCAGAAGAAAAGTGGTTGGATCATTACATATACACAGAGATCCACGAGATCTTCTTTGTGTCATTCTCAACGGAGTTGTATGAGTGGATCGTGAGGCTAGCTGACAGTGTGGGAAGGTGCAGACTAGATCAACCCATATTGTGGACTCAGGAATCGGTGTGCAGGCTATAAGCATCTGAAGACAAAATCACACGTGCAATAGATCACTGGTTGGCTCAGATAATAGGAGGGTTCATCACTGAGTTCGTGATAGACACAATAGTGAGCTATAGTGAAGCAAAAAGGCGTTTTCTCCAAGGACCGCGAAGTTAGTACATCAAATCATTGAATACCTGGATTAAAGTGTTGTTATGTGAAAAATGGATTATGCGCATGCATTGATGTCTAGGGTAACATGGAGCGGAAGAGGCTACCAAGGAACCGAAGTATTAGAGAATGAAAGTGAGGAAGAACTCACAAGGTTCTCTCTGAGAAGCATAGTCCGATTTATTAGGTGGTGCATCTTGCTGATACCACCACCGTCCATGCCATCACCTACTTCTCCTACATCAAAGCCATCTTCACCAACCCCACCTCCACCACCACCAAAGGTTGCGATGGCAAGTGCGGTCAAGTTGCCGGTATTTAAATTCGTAGCAAACGAGGAACCATGTCAGTTCTAATTTGTGGTAAAGGCTATATGGGAAGCCCAAGGAATGACAGGTGATAACATCAAAAAGGATAATCTGGTTAGCACGCTGCAAGACCATGCGTTGACATGGTATATGAAGTACTCAAGGGAACATCTGAATGCAGGAATAGCGGTGATCTAGGATGCATTGAATAGAGAATTTGGTCCGCTAAAATCAGAGACACAGTTGGTCATTGGGTTCAAGGAAATCATGATGTTAGCTAGTGAAACCCCGTGGGATCTAGATTAGAGATTGAAAAGCACAATCCGCGAGGCTAACATGACATTAACAGATGCACAACAGTGCGTGTGGTTTGTGGCATCATTGACACCACATCTGAGGATGGCGCTATCATAGCAAAAGATCTTAACCCAAGTCGAAGCATTAGAGACCGCAATGAGGTTGCACGAAACCCCAATACAAGATCTGGGGTTGGGAGTTCAATAAATCCATGTGTAAATACAAAACCTATGTTTAGATATGTGAAGTTTGAAACAAGGACAGGTGCCTCAATGAGAAGTGCGCGAAGAGGTGTGGTGTATCAAATGTAAGGGCTAGGGCCACGATAAGGATCATTGTTCAGTCTTTGCGAACTATGTGGCAGCGGAGGGACCAATACCATTGCGACCAGAGGTACAACTAGGGCCAAGTGTTGCACCCGCACTCTGGTGTGTGATCTCTCAGGTGCGAGGAAAGCATGCCATAGACAATTGTCATCTATTGCAGAATCTAAGACAACCCCCCCAGTAGTTATTTTGAAATTTTTGTAGGATGGTGGGCCACAATGAAAGAAATTGTCAAAGTTATGAATTGTTGATGGATCGAACACCTACTTACAGAATGTAGATGGAGGCACAGGGGCAGGATCCTATGCACTAATAGCGCGGGGCGGATTCCAAGGACACAGAAGGGGACAATTAATCTGCTATAATTGTGGAGGACCAGGGCACTACACGCATGATTGCATGAACCCGAATAGAGCCTGTTTCCCATATTGTTACCAGTTTGACCACGAAGAAGTCGATTGCCCCACGCTAATTTCTCAAATGTGGGAAAAAAGGGTGCTTCCGGCTACTCCCACTTAGAATTTCCAAATGATGAAGGCTAAACCATGCAAGGAAGACCCTAACATGACTATGATGCTCAGAAGTGGTGCAAGTATAAGAGAAGATAAGGGGAAGTAGCCAGAGGGGGATGAATGGGTTCGTAAGGCCCCTACAAAACAACCATAATTTGATTAGGAGTGCGTGAAGGAAACATTTGTGGAAGCTAAGAAGAGATTCACGAAAGCTTCTACTTCGCGTAGAAAGGATCAAACGGAGTTAGAGAGGGATACTTCTATGCTAACTACCTTCTTAGAGACATGCATGAAGCTACTGCAGGATACTAACATGGTGAAGGGATTTCAAGAGTTGATAACTAGGTGCGTAGCATCAGATGAACCTGGAATGGTCCGAAATCTAGGAAAGCATGTGTTGCGCACTGGGCGGGAAATGCGATTGACTGCCCAAATTAGGGACTATGAGATGGATTAGGTTGTTCTAGACTTAGGGTCAGATGCTAATGTCCTACCTCAATAGACCTAGGAGCGCATGGGTAGGCCTGCACTACAATGGTCTCCTATCCAATTATGGGTGGTGAACCAGATGAAGATCTTGCCTATGGGAAGACTGTAAGGAGTTACACTAGATATCGATAGTGTAAGAACACAAACCGATTTTGAGATCATAGAAATTGTAGATGATAGTAACCCATATCCTACCTTGCTAGGGATAGACTGGGCAACAGATATGAATCAGTCATCAATCTAAAGAAATGAAAAATAATATTCAAGAAAAAATCTCTCCGCGTAGTGGTCCCACTGGACCTAGCTGAAGGGGCGCGCTATACTGAGTCAATGCACAATGAGGATAGTGACAATGAACTAGATTTTATCTACCAGATCATAGTGCAAGATTGGGATCGAGTGAATCTGACAGTGAATGGATAAATATCATGGGACAATGACAGTTTCTGCACGTCAGACTCAGATGAAGAAATTGAGTGATGGTAGAACCGATTGCATGAGGTAATGACACTAAATTGTAATATGATGGTTAGGTCCCTGTGACGTGTAATGATAGAGGCAAGGGAATGACCAACTGATAAGGAAGACACAAAGACAGAGGTACCATGTGCAATAATTGCTCACAAATGGAGTACATGCATAAAGATTCAAAGAAAGTGGTGCAGATGTCGGAGGCAGGTACACGTATAGGTCGGAGGGAAAAATGGGGTAAGCATCCATCGCCAGAATAGGCTATAGGTCTATGTTGTGCAGGCACCCAACCAAATCAAAATCATAAGTCCGAATTCACTACATCAATCCAATTCGCCAACTACTTGTGACAGAGTCACGAGGGGAATAGGGGGAAGCACGCACAGTGCTCGCCCGATAAAACGACCCACTGTGAAGTTGCAGATACCATGGGTTCAATGGGCCTATAATAGAAGGGAGGCGAAGATTAGATTATCAATAATAAGACAGGAAGGAGCCCAGAATAAGTGGGATAGCAGCAGGCCTCGCGCAATCAACGAACTATGGGCGTGGCTATGAAATAAAATTGTGCCAGTAGCAATCAACAAGAAGGAAAGTAGCAATGGCTACATTGGTCGCGTGAGTCTACACATAAGGGAACCAGGAGAACTAGAACAAGCCATGACCCTGCTATCATGGTTGTGCTTCCACCTACAGAGGGATACACCCCACATAACAGCGCACGAAGAGATAACGGCTCCAAAGGCACTCGAAAGGTGCTTGCGACCCAGGCTAGTAGGAAATATGAGACATCGCACCGAGTGTGCGACCACTTAACTAGCTATAGAAAACACATTCTCAGCGCCCCCCGTAGTTGAAATAGGGAACGGGACTATAAACAAGTTTGCGGTAGGTCAGCACAGGCCTAGTTGAATAGCACAATTGTAGCTACACAAAAAGGGTTGCGCTGCCACATGGCAAGGTTGGAAGGTGACCGTTAACGCCATTATTCCTGACAAGAAGTTATAGCTACGGTAGAGAGGAGCACGCAGCAGGTCATTAAGACAGAAGTTATAATATAGATACGAAAAGATTTTCCACCTAGAAGATATTAATGCTCGAGAAGTGGAGGGAAGGTAAATATTCAAATTTGTGTGCTTCTATAACACCCTCTGGACAACACTAGGAAAGGTGATATATGAACCATTGAGGACCAGCAAACACCCCGCTAACAGACACCCCATGAGTTCCATGGCAAGAACACGGGCACGGTTTGTGGAAGAACTGCACCCAACCTAGGAAGAGCCAGATGAATTGACTACGACTCCCAAGGTTCCAAAGTCCCCACACACACTGTGACCTTGAAAAACAACCAGATAATGGGTCCAGTCAAAGTATCACCGAGATTCAGCAAAAGGTCAACAGCCGAAAAGGGTAACGCTGTCACCATCAAACCCGCTGAGGACTACAAAGATTTGCAAACCCTGATCACCCAGATTGAAGCAAAGGATGAGGAAGAATAATATGTGTTCCAAATACCTTCACTACCCCCTTGTGTCTCACCATGGAATGGGACGACCAAAATACCAAAGGACCTGGACGCTGCAAAGAGTACGTTGCAAACCCCACTTCTTCCGGATGAGATAAGGTTTGATGGTTTGCCACTGGGCTGAGTACCAAGTGTCAAGTTCAAACATTAGGATCTAGTGGACAGTGACAAGTTCCCCCAATTGGCCGCAGACAAGTTATTACCACAGAAATGGTTACTAGGTGTGGAAAAGGCGGGTTTAATCAACCTAAGGTGGATACCCCACTATCACCGCGCGACCATCACCACTTTTGTTATCCACTAGTTACTATGACTAGTACATGATAGGTATCTCTGGTTGGAAGAGTTGATTCCTATCACAGTTGATTTAGTACACTGGATTACCCACTTTCCTGTCAAAGGGAACGACCCCAGAAACATAGCCGGAACTAGTAGCAATGTGGGCCTTGTAGAAACAATGAAGGCTAAATATAAGTTGGAAAAGGGAAAGCATGGGTATGTAATAGCAAGCATCAATGACCATGGGGCGTGAGTCACCACCCAGCTACTAGCCAGTAAACTCGTGAGGAAATGCCATGTCGATGAGGTGCCAGCCCCTGTTATTGTGCTTGCAAAACAGTGCACCGAAGGAGTCTTGTTCAACTGGGCGCACTTTTTATGCGATGAATTTTTGACAAATTGTCAAGAAGCACAGGAAAAAGTTAAGACATTTCATTATGCATGGTTGCTACTGTCAATCCTTCTGGTTGCAAGAGACCTGCTGCAAGGTAGCTAGTTTCCCAACATTGAGGATAGCCTACTTGAAGCAGTGCAGTATACTTCGCTTTGGGCTGTTATGTATGGAGCATGATTGTTCAGAGGTCTTTGTTTTAGCCGGATGTATACCCCAGGAATTTTTGTACACCCCTCCACGCGGGGGGGTGCGGGGGGACTTGTCCCCCCGCGGTCGGGGGCCAGCGGTCCCCGGTGGGGCTCGGGGGCAGTGCCCTGAAGCTAAAAAAGATGTAAATTTGCCTTGAAAAAGTATAGTAATTTCTAGTTAATCTGGGCGTTCATTAGGCAGATGATCTGACGTAGAACTTATGTTTAGTTTGGTTTTTTACCCTAGAAGCAACCCTCTCTTGTTATGAGGGATTGTATTTGAGCGGCTGTATAGATGTGTATTCTGTGTGAGCGAGAAACAAAGAGGTGAGACTGTGAGAGAAGACAAAGGATATTACAGGGATTTTTGTAGGTTGTGTCTCTCTCTTTTGCTGGATAATAGAAAGGAAGGACTGGCTGTTCGAGGTGGACGTAGCCCAAACTGGGTGAACCACATATATCTGTGTCTCTCTTGTTTTATGCGTTTTCTGTGTTTATATTTCTGCAATATTTTATGTGTTCCATTGCTCTGTAATATATAATTTTCTAACATGGGCTATCAAGGATGCAATAAGGGTTTGTGAAAGCAAGGTGTTTTGGACCTTCATGGAGGGGAGTATCCAGACATGAATCACTCACAGACCACAGATGTCTCCACCGATATACAACAATTCGAAAATGATGACCGAGTTCAAAGCGGACATGCATAAATTATATATTTGGGCATGTAAGGATCCAAAGCGAGCATGGGTCATGCTCCCATTCATTGCAATGAATGATGCCATTTATGAGGCATTGGCATCATAGCCTCCAGAGTGGTGTGCCCTGGACAAGGTCATACTAGAATGAATGGCAGCACCACAATGAAAAAAGGAACTCCAGCTGCGACTTACTAAATTGGCAGAAAAGACACATCAGGGACAAAAGGTAGCTTCGTAGCAGGAGGCGACCAAGGAAGTGATAGTTGAAGAAATCACGACAGATCAAGAAATGTCCTCAAAACAGGACATGCAAAGGGAATAGGAGACACAGGCACGCATGGACCATATTACAGAATCAACCCAAGTCAAGCAGCCGTGTAGCAAGGAATCGCTGCATACACACAAAAAGTCAAAAATAGTAAAGACTTTGGAGAAAGAGTTCATTGACAACAGCAAACCGAAGACCACTGCCCCTACAGGTGCATTGGTGGATCTGATGATAGAACAAACAATTGTGTTGGGGGAGATCAGGTCGCAGTTGCAAGCATTACAAGTGCAACACCTGGGCAGGGTGATCCTAAATCTAGTAGAGGACACAGCTACAGCCGAGCAAATGGCGTGCACCCACATAATGAGCACCTTAGTGTTGCCAGCAAGCACTATCATAGCAGAAGCCAAGGGTGTCGTGTGTCATTGGGGTTGAATCTGGCCACTCTTCCTAGGGAAACCCTATACCAACTTCACGATGGGGTAACCACTAAGCTTCATGTCAGGGAAGGCTGTGCCCTCCAAACCTTGACGAAGTACAAGGCAAATCTGGAGCAGGTCAGTCTACAACACGATGATTTGGTTGCACATAACCAGGAAGTGGAACAAGCCATGATGGAAGCTTGCAGTAAGGTACCAAAGTTACCTATTCTATCCGAACTTCCAGCAGCTGCCACGATTCATCGCATGGTTGTAGGATTCCATATGGCCCAAGAGGAGGCTGCGAAGGCTTAGTGGGAATTAAATTTACAAATTGTAGATCTACGACTGAAGGCACAACCGCCCACACGTCCAGAAGTTCGATAATGGTGCCACGATGAAATTCAAGCAGGAGTGGAAATAATAAAGCGCGCAGTACAAGATTGCTCGGGCCTATTAGATCAATCCCTCCTTACGCTCACCTCTCTCCAAGGAGACTCAACCATACAACAAGTGGAAACAGAAGCGCGAGAGTTGTAGAAGGCTTATGACATAATCTAGGGGACTATGCAAATGATTTCTATCATGCAGCGTTTGGCTAAAATGAAGGAGGCTTAGGCTCTCAAGGCACAAGTGGATGCCACTGGACAAAAAGAGGCAGTGCTTAAAGATAGCATCTAGCCTTGGCTTGACGAAGCATTCGTAGTCTCCACCACCATCGAGGGAAAATTAGAGCACATGCAGGCAACATATGATCTTGGACAGGATACTGATACTGATGCATTGGTGGCTCGCATAGAATAGGTACAGAGGATGGCGGCAGAATTTGTTACAAGTACAAGCGAAGTGCAAAAGTTGTTGACTGACCTCTGCACGAAGATTGTTGCACCAGCTGAGTGACTCAGGACAAGTAACAATGATTGTTTTGGGGGAATGTTGGGTAGCGAAGGCCTCATGTAATAGGTTTGGGGCTCAAAGCCCGCAATTTTGGGTAAAGGTATGGTAAAGACTCTGCGAGATGCATGGAGTGCAAAGTGTAATGAGTCAAGTCAAAGGGTTGTCCACCCAAAAATAATGTAAAATGAGTTAGCTTGTCCATGGTCCACAGACCATGGAAATGTATAAATAGAGCAAGGCTCTATGGTTAGAAGTCAGTTTTTGGGATGTAGTTTAGATCTGAAATGTAATGCGTTTCTGAAGGAAGAAGTCTTGAAGTGTCTATAAGTCTGAGTCAAGGGTGTTGGTGAGTAGATAGAGGCTGTGCAACTGTGTGCACATAGGCCTGGAAGATTCCACAGCTATGTGCGCAGACCCCTACAGCTGAGTGCGCAGGTAGATATGGTTGTATTGGCAAAAGAGTTGAACAAAGATAAGTTGGTTCTGAAATACTATGTTGATTCTGAAATATTTTGGATTTGGTTAATTTCGAGTTTATATATCTGTCTATGGTTTGAGTTTATGCAAATCTACAACATTTTTGGGTGTGAACACTAGTTATCTTATTTAAATGTTTGCTTAACGACTATAAGAAGTAGATATGATCTATAAAAAACTTAGTAATAATAAATGTTAAGGATTGGCCTTATTCCGAATCTATGTGAAAGCAGAGTAGCACGAAGCTACAAAATGGTTCACAAACCCTTCAGACCACATCAAGACATCCCAAGGGTGTGGAAACCTGTTTCCAACACCCTCCCCTACTACCTTAGGTGAGACCTCAGTCCGCACTCCACGGGTTGTTGCCAAAAGTGCTAGTAGTTGTTGGATTTGTTTGGCTAATAACTCTTCCAAACCTAGGTTAGGGCCCATTAAGCCAACAGTGTTGCTTCCCCCTATTTATAAGAGGAGGGGGAGCATTTATCAAACATGATTTAATACAAAATATCCCTCGGCCAAGGTGAAGCTCTGTTGCCCAAACTGTGATCACAATAGGGATTTCTTGCATTTCTTGGATTCTTATAGAAATTAATGAACAAAGAAGGAAGTTTGTTGGCTTATATGGGCCTAACCCAGGTTTGGAAAAGTTATTTAGCCAAACAAATCCCACAACTACTAGCCCTTTCGGCAATAGCCCGGGGGTCGCGGATCTGGAACAAGGCAATTCCTTACTATTTATTATTACTAAGTTTGTTACATATCAGATCTATTCTTATGGTCTTTAAGAAAACATTTGATAAAGATAACCAGTTCATTTCCCAGGAAAATTTATAGATTTTCATAAACTCATCATATAAGCATAAATGCGTAGATCAAATAGATATATCAACCATAAATTAAATAGATCCACAATATTTTGGAATCAACACAATATTTTAGAACAGACTTATCTTTATTCAACTCTGTCACCAATACAACCAAATTTACCCTATGCACTCAGTTGTAGGGGTCTGCGCACATAGCTGCAGACTTTACCAGGCCTCTGTGCACACAGCGGCAGAGCCTGTATCTACCCAAAAACACCCTTGACTCAAACTTACAAACATAGAGATTACTATCCTTACAAAACCATAGCACTCAGATCTATCAACAACCAAAAACTACTTCTTTGCCCTTAGAGCCACACTCTATTTATACATTCCCATTGTTTGCAGACCAAGGGCAAGCCGACTTACTTCCTATTATTCTATACTATTTCTTGGGTGGACAACCCTTTGAATCGACCTATTTCATTTCACACTCCACATATTTCGAAGATTTACAATATTATTATCCTAACTTATAGGCTTTAAGCCCCAAAACTATTACGCAGGACCTCTGCTACCTAACAAGCTCCCAACCCAATCATCGTGACTCATCCCAAGTCGCTCGTCAGTGTGGAAAAATGTGCTTCATAGGCTCCATGGTTCACCTTCCTGTGAGTGACGTATTGCTCCCTCTTTGTCTCTCGCAATGCTTTTTCCAGCTCCTACTCCAGTGTCGCTACCACTTCACACAACTGATACTTCTCATTCTACTCTACTCGGTTAACAAAAAACACCCCCTCATAGGATTTTAGCTCTAGCTGGGGTGCCGCATACGGGAACTCGTCATACCAACGTAGCCATTTTCCAATTCCGTATCTTTTGTATGCACTTTCTGTTGTAGCGTGTGTTGCAATTTGGCAAGACCATTTTTGCGGCCTGTGAGATCCCAATCTTCAAGGTGCATCAGAGACGACATATTAACTTCAATTCCACCATTTGTCTTCGTATTTACAACCTTTCCTTTATCTTTCATGGTTCATTGTCTAGCCCATGGGTGAGGCAGCGACATCTGGACTAGTTTTGCTTCATGTCTATAAGTTTTTGGCACATCCCCTACCGTTGATGCTGAACTCTATGTGGTGCCTGCAGCTATCAACACTGTCCTTTTTAGAAATTCTGCCACCTCCAATGGCCATATCACAACCCTCAGCCTTACTCCTTGAGTGTAGATAATGAATAGTTCCTTAGTGGCTAGAAGGCACAATATCTTATAGTTCTCAGAAGCATAATTCGGGCGGTGGATACCCCCCTGTGATTTATAAGTGTCTCGAAATTCAAATTCGTTAGCTCCCTCCCTTTCTTCTGCCCTCATGCTAAGCCTGCGGTAGATTGTTTTAGATCTAGCTTGTACCTCATCTCTTAATTTCCCACCACCCGATCCCTTTCACCATAACTCAAACATCTTGTCATGAATAGTGATAACAATGGTCACCTCTCTGCTTGTCAACATAACAACACAGACCTGTTCACGCAACCATGACCCTTGTGACAGATTAAATCTATGTGCACCCTGGTTGTCACGCAGCTACTCCCCAAATTGCTTTAACATCCCACACTCTCTTTCAACTGGCTGGAATAGTGAGACTGTCCTGCGGGTGGTTAGTCAGGCGGTCGGCCCACCCATGTAGAGCTTCAGGTGACTGCCATTTACTCTTCTTGGGAAGGGGTCTCCATTGAGCTTAGCAAGCTGGACCATGCCTCCATCTATAACTTCTTTGACTACATAAGGTCCCAACCAGTGCATGCGGATCTTACTAGGGAATTTGTCGAACTTGTTGTCATATAGTAATACTAGATCATTTTCTTTTAATGTGCGCATCTTGATGTGATGATCATGCCAAACCTTCTCTTGCTGCTTTTGTACTCGCTGATGAAATCCTACCAGAAATCGCTCCTCCTCCAATTCTTCCAGTTGCACGATCCTCTCTTCCAAAGCCACGCATTTTTCCATGCCTATCGCCACTACTATTTGTGAGCTAGGTACAATGTACTCCATGGGCATGACGACTTCCTTGCCGTAGACTAACCGGAAAGGTGAACAGTCAACTTTTTGCATGTTGTTCAGTATACCCATAACATAACAGATATGCGTAAATCCCAATCATTGCGCTGCGCATTACATACCTTGGTCAACACTATCTCCAAAATTTTGTTAAATGCTTCAACGGTCCCATTTTACTTGCAGATGGTATGGCGTACTCCATTGATGGTATATCTGAAATTCCTCAGTGAGCACACTAATAGTCTTATTCAGGAAATGCGTTCTGCAGTCGCTTATTAGAATCTTCAGGCATCCAAATCACGTTAACACATTCTCGAACAAGAATTTCGTGGTTATAGCAGCCATGTAATCTTTAACTAGCTGTGCTTCTGCCCATCGAATCAAGTATTCTGTGGCTGTGATGATATACCGTGCCCCCATCTTTCCTAGAGGTGTGATCGGCCCCACAAAATTGATCGCCCATTTCTCAAATGGTTGCAGCGTCATCTGTGGCTTGACCAGCATTTCATCCCTCCACGATGGTTTCCCAGTCTGTTGACATACATCACAGGCCCGACAGTACGCTTTTGAACCTTGATGTAGAGTTGCCCACCATAGTCTAGTGTGAAGAATCTTCTATGTTGTGGCGTGGCCCACATAATGTCCTCCAGCAACCCCCCCATGTGCTTCGGCCATAATCTGTCCTAGCTCAAATTCAAGTATATATCTACGTAATATTTTGTCGTTGCCCATTTTTTAAAGGTTCCCTGCAATAACAGTAAAATTTGTTGTGCGTATCACCAATTCTTTCTTTTACTGAACAAAATATCCCTGTGGCACAGTTCGTGTGGTTAAGAAATGGATTATATCCTCAAAATGGCCATTCGCGACGCACACCGCATACAACTGTGCATCTGGTAGTCCTTCCTCTAAGTTTGTGGGCTCTTCGTCGTTCTCAATCTGGGATAGGTGATCTAGGCCTGCATTTAGACGTCCCGGCTTTACAACGACTTGGAAGTCATATTCTTGAAATACTAGCAACCACCTACAAATGCGCCCCCCCAACACAGGCTTATTCACTAAGTATTTTAGTGCAAGGTGGTCAGTATACATCTCAAAGTGTCCTCCGAGAAAATAGTGGCAGTATTTATAGAGCATATATACCATCGCCAATCCTTCTCGTTCAGTAGTGGAATATTTTTTCTCAGCTTTTGACAATCGGCGACTTAAGAACGCGATCGGGTGATCGATTCCTTCTGCTCTTTCCTATGTCAGTACCGCTCCCAATGCGATACATGATGCGTCAACATGCACGTGAAATTCCATGTCCCATTTTGGAAAGACCAATATAGGGGCTGATACCATCTTTTCCTTAAGCATTTGCAAACTTTTGTTACATTCTTCATTATAGCAATACGTAGCATCCTTTTCAATAATTGTTCCATTGGTGTTGTGATCTGTGCATAGCTTTTTATGAACTTTTGATAGTAACTAGTGTGTCCCAGTGTGTCCAAGTGTGGCGCGCAGCTGTTTGACACTTCACTATGCTTACAGGTTGAGTATGACAACAATATTTGTCTGATCCACCATCAGACCTTGCTTACAAACCACATGGCCGAGCAGGTTTCTGAAGGGGATTAGGAAAGTACACTTCTTAAGCGCAATCTGGTACCGTCAGCAAGTATACAGCATTAATTGTAAGCTTGTGGTATGTTTCTTAACCAGCCCGAACATGGTCCAATCATCAAGATATACCACTAAGAACTTGTGTATAAACTCTTTGAATGTCGCTACCACAACATGTGAGAATATTGCCAACACGTTTTTTATTCCAAAGGGCATCACCGTGCACTGAAAGCAATCCCATTTATTAGTGAACGTTGTTTTACTCCTATCCTCCGGGGCAATCTTGATCTAGTGGTACCCCAAGAAGCCGTCCATAAAGGAGTAGGCTTCCTGTCCCACCACATTTTCCAGTACTTTGTCTATAAATAGTGTCAGAAATGGATCATTAACGCATGCATCATTGAGCTTCCGAAGATCCACGCACATGCGAATTTCACCTTTTTGTTTTTTCTCCTACACCACCATAGGACTTACCCAATCGGACTCCTCCACTGGTTCAATTATCCCGACTATGAGCATCTTGTCCAATTCTTCCTGGACCTTCGCTTTGTATTTTGGATTCAACCAGTAAGGTTGCTGCTTGACTAGCTTCGTATCCAGCTTCAGGGTTATCTTCATCACTCCCAAGTCACCAATGATCCCTTTCAACTCCGTGATTTTAGTCGGGAATAAGTCTTGATATTCTCGAAGCAATTCGATGACCTTTTCTACTATGGAATCGTCCCAATAGTCCCCAAGAATTGCATACTTCAGCTCTTCCTCCATCTGATGTTTATTTGTTTCGTTTTCAATGGCGCAGTGATGTCTAGATCCTCGATTTTCGGTCCGTGAACCTCGTGACTCCCCTATGTTTCTGGAATATTGATATTCCTAGGGTCGTTCTCATCATCTTCGATTTGCACATTGTAACATTACAGGGCCTGGCTCAACTATCTTGACCAGTCTGGCTACACGATTTCTTTTGGTTCCAATCGTATTTTGAAGATAGCAGCCTTCACCAACTGCAATGCGTCGTCCACCGTATCCATCCATTGATCTTCAAAGAGGAATGTTAACAAAAAACACTCACATAAGATATCCCATTCGCTTGTACCATGTCAGAGCTCAGTTTTAGTATACCAGTTCCTTGGAATGACATCCAGGGTGTCATAAAATAAGTGTACCCACTCCGGTTGAGGCTCTTCTTCATAGGCTTGGATCCATCTGGTAAGGTGCATGCACAGTTCATCACGTCCAATGTATTTCTCAGTTATCCATATTTACGGGTTCCCAAATCTTATCTGCATCATGCACCTGCAGCTGCACCAATCATCGAAAGTTCTTTCATGTGTGCCCCACCAACGCACAAGTGTCGCATGCAATGCCCATCACAATGCATCAAACCGTTGGGGCTCTGGAACCACAGTTTCAAATTTGTTTAGGAAATCCTCTACTGTTGTGAGCCCATCATACATTGCCAGTTTACGGTCTTGAGCTTTGACGCAATACAATGACATAGTCATCATATTGCAGTTTAACGTGGTTACCTCATTCAACCAATTATGCCACTTCTCATCTTCCTCATCTGAATATTCGATGTAGGATTCTACATGCCCCCACGATATTCTCCCCCCCATAGTCGGATTGATCCAATCTTGATTTCGTGCGGTAATTTTGTAGATACAGTCTAACTCATCATCACTTCCTTTGTCATGCACAGGCTCAGTGTAACGTAGTCCCTCAGCCGAGTCTAGCGGAATGACTATTTGGAGTGGCTTCTTCTCAAATATCATTTTCCGCTTCTTTAAATTAATAACCCCATTCATATCCATGGCCCAGTCTATCCCTAACAACGCAGTGTATGGGCTACTTTCATCCACGATTTCTATTACCTCAAAGTCCATTCGGGTGCTCGTACCTTCTATATCTACTGTAATTCCTTGCAGTCTTCCCATGGTCAGAATCTTCTGTTGATTTGCCATCTGCAATTGAATAGGAGACCATTGTAGTGTGGGTTTGCCCATGCATTCCCAAGTTTGTTTAGGTAATACATTCGCATCTGAGCCCAAGTCCAGAATGACCCAATCCATCTCAAAGTTTCCAATCCGCACCATTAGTCACATTTCTCACCTAGTTTGCGATACTAGCTTTCCCAATTTTTGGACCACACGAGGTTCCCCCAACCCCGCGTACCTAGTTATCAATTCTTGTAATACTTTAACCACTCGATTATCGCGAAGAAATTTCATAGATGTCTCTAAAAAGGTAGTTAGCATTGAGGGATCCATCTCCAGCTCGAGATGATCCTTACTACATGTGGTAAAGACTTCCGCGAAGCTCTCCCTAGCTTCCAAATCTGTTTCCTTGTTAACCCCGGAATCATCCTTGATCACTTTCCTCTTATCTTCCCCTATAGTTGTGCCACTTCTGAACACCATGTTTATGTTGGGGTCTTCCTCGCACAGTTCAGCCCTCATCATTTGGACATTCTGTGTCATCGTCAGTTGCGCTGCCCTCTTCTCCCGTATCTGTGCTATCAATGTGGGGCAATCTATCATTTCATGATCAAACTTCTCGTAGTAAAGGCACAATATTCTGGTCAGGTTGGTACAGTCCCCCACATAGTGTCCTAGTCCTCCGCAGTTGTAATAGATTAGCTTCCCACGACCCTTTCCTGGCCCCATTCCTCCCCGTCCTCGTCCATGTCCCGGGAACCCATAGCGCGCTATCGCTGTGGTTGGATCCTGACCTCACACTTCAATCTGCACTCTATAGGTAGGTGACCAGTCCATTAATAATTGATAACTACAATAGTCTCACTCCTCGTGGCCCACAAATCTACAAAAGTTGCAAAATAACTGTTGCGGGTCTGGTTAAATTTTGGTAGTAGATGACAGTTGTTCGTGTTGTGCTTTCCCCTCACCTGGCAGATTGTGCACCAGAGTGAGGGTGCTGCAGTCAGCCCTGCTTGTGCCTCGGGTCACAACAGTGTTGGTCCCCCCACTGCCACATAGTTTGCAAAAACTGGACAGTGATCCTTATCGTGACCCTGGCTTCTACACTTTATACACCACACTTCCTCCTGAACCTCTAGCTAGGGTGCCTTTTCCTTTTTTAAGTTCTGCATTTCTAAACAAAGGTTTTGTATTTGTGCGTGGATTTGTTGAACTCCCAACCTCGAATCCTGTATTGGAGTTGAATGCAACCTCATCACTGTGTCTAATGCTTCAGCATGGGTTGAGATATTCTGTTGTGACAGCACCACCCCTTAGATGTGATGTCAATGATTCTAGAAACCACGTGTAGTGTTGTGCATCTGACAGCGTCATGTTTTCCTCGTGAATTGTACTTTTAAATCTCTAATCTAGATCCCATGGAGTTTCACTAGGAATCGTCGTGATCTCCTTGAACCCTATGATCAACTACATTTCTAATTTTGGCTAGCTAAATTATTTTCTCAATTCAGCCTGAATATCTGATGTCCTTGCATTTGGGTGATCACTTGAGTACTTTATATACCACATTAGTGCGTGGTCCTGCAGTGTGCTAATTAGGGTAGCCTTTCTGACGTTGTCGTTCGTAACTCCGTGTGCTCCCCACACTGCCGTCACAAATTGTTCTGGATCTTCACTTCTTAATCCTTGGAATATCGGTTACTAAATCATGCTCGTCACCTTTTACTACTAGTTTGCGCATTGGTGCACTAGGACCTTCTGTGAACTCGTATTGCTCCTAATTCAATCAATCCTCAAACCCTTTCCTCATAGGATTTTAGCATCCCAACATTAGAAATCGCTTAGGCAGATCTCGGTCCTGGAAATAGAACCATTTGTTGGCTTATATGGGCCTGACCCAGGTTCGGAAGAGTTATTTAGCCAAACAAATCCCACAACTACCGGCCCTTTAGGCAACAACCCGCGAAGTGTAGACTAAGATCTCACTTGAGGTAGCAGGGGAGCGTGATGGAACCAGGTTTCCACACCCTTGGTATGTCTTGATGTGGTCTAGAAGGTCTACACATTGTTCTGTGGCCTCGCGCCACTTTGCTTCTGCGGCCTCGCGCCACTTTGCTTCTGCGTAGATCTGGAACAAGGCAATTCGTTACTATTTATTATTGCTGAGTTTGTTACAGATCAGGTCTACTTGTTATGGTCTTTAAGCAAACATTTGATAGAGATAATGAGTTCGCAGCCCCAGAAAAGTTATAGATTTGCATAAAATCATAATATAAGCGTAAATGCACAGATCAAACAAATATATCAACCATAAATTACCCAGATCCATAATATTTTGAAATCAACAGAGTATTTTAGAGAAAACTTATCTTTATTCAACTCTATCACCAATACAACTAGATTTACCCTGCACACTCATCTGCACACACAGCTGTGGACTCTACTAGGCCTTTGTGTACACAGCTGTAGAGCCTCTATCTACCCAACAATGCCCTAGACTCGAACTTACAGATGCAAAGATTACTGTCCTTACAAACCCATAGCACTTAGATCTATCAACAACCAAAAACTGCTTTTTTTCCCTTAGAGCCATGCTCTATTTATACATTCCCATGGTCTGTGGACCAAGGGCAGGCCAACTTACTTCCTATTATTCTATACTATTTCTTGGGTAGACAACCCTTTGACTCAACCTATCATATTTCACGCTCCACATATTTCAGAGATTTATAATATTATTATCCGAACTTATAGGCTTTAAGCCCCAAAACTGTTACGCGGGACCTCTGCTACCCAGCAAAGTTGGAAAGAGGAAGGATGAGGTTTCCTTCTACTATTCTTGTGGAGGCCTCTAGTCGAGCCACGTCCCTTCCATGATGCATTGCTCTACTGTTGAAGTGGTTCGCTGTCTATTCTCCTTTAAATGCTTTCAGCACTAACTCTAGTGGCATATTGCAGACTAATCCTTCCTTAAATGCACCCATTTCTATTTTGAATGCTCCATTCCCCATGATTTACTACTAAATCTTCTTTAGGAGTTGGCTCCATCATTTCATCCTTAAACCTCCTATTGAATGCAATCAGTGTCCTGATTTACCAAGGGATATGTATTATAGTGTGCCCGAGAAGTGTTTTGGGTGTGGATTTTATTATGCAAACACACGAAATAGGCGAGTTCCAACTACTTTCTGATTTGTCCCTTAGCTCCTCATGCTTTCAACCCCTTTGTACTTCTTCCTTCATGTGATCGGGGGCTTGACCGAGCACTTAGCCCTCAGGCACTAAGGCCTATAGGAGCCTGTCCGGGGGTCGTTTTCCTTTATAACTTTGGGAGCCTTTATTAACTCTTTATACTGCATCGGCTAATATCCTGGACACGAAACCCTTATATAATACACCTCAATCAATTATTTCATCCAGGGGACCTTTTCCTTATCACAATTGCAGCCAAGGATGATATCGACGAGGAACTGAATTTTCACTTTGTGCGATCATCGATCTGCAAGGTGATATCATCACTACCACGTGTCACCTTGTGAGTGGTGACACGATTCACCTAAAAATTGCTCCATTTCACACCTTAAAATGATGAAACTGAGTGACACATGTCATCTGCCATGTCATCATCTGTACTACCTCATGTCCTCCGTACTGCCACTTGTCATCCATACGGGCCAATGGGATTGCGCCACATGGCCCCTTGGAAGAGAGAGAAAATGTCCCACCCAGCCTTAATTTTCAATGAATTTCCTTTGTTAAATGATTTAGGCCTTTCCTCGGCGATTTAACATTGTATCCCAAACTGGAATATCACATGATGTTGCGGGACCGTGGGACTGTGGGACTGTGGGATTGCAGGATAGTGGGTTGTCTGCCACATGGTCCCCCAGAAGAGAGAGAAAGGGGGATTTGCCTGCCCTTGGTTTTCCTATGATTTTTAGTGTGAATTAGCCTCTCCCCTCCCCAACGCTTTAACACTATCAGCATGTTTTCCCCCCACAATTTCTTAAGGATGTCCCATCGGGTATTGCAGGGGCTATGCGAGACTATGGTATGCGGGATTACAGGACTACGGGATCATGGGACTATGGGATTTCCAGAATTCAGGACTATGGGACTTTGGGATTGCGGGACTGGAGGACTACGAGATCGCGGTACTACAGAATCGAGGACTGTGAGACTATAGGACTGCGGGACTATGGGATCGTGGGACTGTGGGGCTGTGAGATCACGGGACTATGAGACTACGAGATAACGGTACTGCAGGACTTGCAGGATACAAGATTTTCCCCCGAACCTCCAATTGCAATTTTCCTTGCTCCTTTGGTCTTTTCTCTTTATTTTCTAGCTTTCCCAAGGGTAACTTCAACATGCTCTAACTTCTGCTCCAGGAGTCCATTTTTGGACTTCCATATACCGTTGAAACCTCTTTCTAAGAAATAGGAAATGGAGAGGGTATGATTAAGCTCTAATAGCTTCTTTGATTCAAAACATAGCATCAAAATTCACTGTTATTTGGCATTTGAAGCAACTGGTGACTAATAAAGCAGTGAGTGACAACATTGGCTCCTACTAGGGATAGTGCCTTACTGGCATGGTTTTTCCAACCTACAAACGAGTGTCCTTCACCATTGTGCATGGAGTTGGTAGTAAATGAATCTTTTTAATAAAAAGAATCTCCATGGGAATTTCCTCCTCAATCTAAAATACATAAATAAAAATTCTAACAATTGAAAAGTAAATGCTCAACTGGTGAGCTTATATATTTAAATTCCTACTTATCCACAAAGCTTAATTTAGTTAAGTATGTTCAACCCTCCAATGGAGGCAGGCCAGCATTAGAGTACTGGACTATATTCCTTCATACTACTGAAAAAGAAACATACAAATAAGCATGCACCATAAAAAAAAATTAGCAAATCAACAACCCGATACATGCTACTGAAAGAACCTATGTTGTTGGCTTAATAATAGGCTCATGTACTCAGCTAGCAGGTCATGGAATAGGAAAGGAAAGTTTGCAGCTACCTTAATTTCATAAGCAGTCTGCTAACCAATATCCTATTGGTCAGGGCATCCACAAACACCTTTTAGCTCCTCAACTTCAGCCTTTTCAAGAAAAGCTTGTAGCTAATCTTTTACTACCCATTTTTCAATGGGACAACTACCTTGGAAATTTGTAGTAGACTCTTCACTATCAGAACTGTAAGAATCATATATTGGAGGGTATGTTGAGAATTATTGGCAAAAATATTTCTGTAGCAATTCAACTTTGATCTCTTCTTGAAAAACTTGTTGTTGCGTTCTTTCTCCCCACTTAATGGTAAACAACTCCTTCTACACCTTCATGGCCATTTCCTCCTCCTCCGAATCATATGAATCATAGATCGGAGGAGATGCTTTATCCTTCTCTCAATGTGAAAGATATGCATCATGGATTGGAGCCTCTTTTTTGACCTCCTGATGGGCCTCTTCTTCTTGTTTAGCTCCCCATAACTGGGTGTAAGGTAGATTTGCCTCACTTGACTCTCCATCAAATTCGTATTCATCATAAGAAGGAGAAAAAATAGATTTGACTGGATAAGCCCTCTGAGAGTTTATTTGCAACTCAATATTGTTTCCTTCTTCTCTTTCTTTATCATGGGGAGATGCTTCTTGATGTGAGTAGATATCTCCTTGAAATGGGCTCTCACATACATCTTTAGTAGGGTCATTAACCTCAATAATGTCCTCATCATTAAAAAGTATGCAACAATCTTCGAATAGATCATTCGGTGGGTATAATTCTTTGCAATAGTGATTTAAAACTTTATGAAAAATTCTTAGGGAATATATGTTTCCACAACATCGTGTTTGTACCAAACTCTAGCATCATCCTCTAAAGAATACATGAACAATTTCATTTGTACAATCTTCAAAGAAAATGCCTTGTTTCTCCATGCATTAAATATTTAAGGTGTTGGTTAGGCCTTCTCTTTGTGTTCCCACTGAATTTAGGTAGACAAGTATCCCATTCATGAAACAAAGGGACAAGATTAGGATAACCAGTAATGGAGGAAAAATCTAGTGGGCCAAATTTGTTGGCCAGGAATGCAGGAATGGCCATCTTAAAAACCTCCTTATATGATTGATTTCATCTTCAAAAGTAGGGACAGTTTTGGGTTATTGTATCATCTGAGTGAGTATGGGGCTGCTTGAAAGCCAAGATGATAAAATAGATATAGGGCAAGTGGAGTCGCTAATATGTTTACCATAAATTTGACAGTGGAGTCACAAAGGTGATAGATCTTCAACCCACACTTCCCTTGATCACCTCATAGAGGAAATATAATACTTTGTCGTACCCAGGGAATAATATTCTAATCCATTCTGCAGCAACAGTGCCAAAAATATTTTGTAGCTAAATCTAGCACCCTATGGCACAAGTGCTGCAGGGAAGAGAGAAAGCCTCCTAGAGATAGGCTCTGGGTTGATTGTAGAGTAGTGCCTAGGACATCTTAAATAGAGGAGTGCATGAAAGATTATATGTGAAGGGTTATCAGCACTCCAATTGTCACATCAAAAGGTAATAGGAGGGGCTTGGTTCAATAAGCCTTCATTAAGGTGGACTCAAGCCAACACAGGGATTCAAATGAGGGGGTATATCGAGACAATCTTAACAAAGAAATGTCTCCTCCTAGCGGTCGACACACAAAAATGAGACAAATTTAAACTTGAAGTTGGAGTAGTGGTGGAGAGGAGGAAAAATAGGAGGGAAACATATGCAGAGGGTTGTAAATGAAAAGAATCCTTAGCAATAATATTCCAGCAGAAATATGGAAGAGAAAGGAAGGTGAAACGGAAGAAATAGTTGATCAGTGATTAAGGTTTCAGGCTACATATTAATATGGGTATCATTCTCTGCTTAACAACCAAAGTTAATTTGAGCTACCATAGGTACTATAAGCTAATCACAAATAGAATTAAATCTGTAATTCTACAGGTACTGCATGCTAATGGAAAACAGAGGTAAATTTGTGATATGCACAAGTACTATTTACTATTGAGTAGCTAAGATAAATCCATGAACCAATAAGAAACCACAACTCCATTAACACTAATTCTGGGAAATAAATCCAGAAGTGAAATGAAATTACCAAGAAAACATGTTTCACATCCATTATGCTTAGGATCAATAGGGAGTTTCATTAATCCAAAGGGTTCAAACAACCAGTCCATACATTAATCCCAACATAAGTTTATTCCTCTCCATGAATGTAGCAAGTAGAACAAATGGTATCTCAGAACTCATACCCAGCAGGTGAGAAATTCTGGAACCAACCAGCCTTCCCAAACAACCAACCAAAAACACTCATTCATTACAGTGTTGATTCCCCCTATTTATAAGATGAAGGGGAGATGTCACGCGGAATGAGTCGATCTTGCGGACAAGATAGACCTTCCTAGAATCTAATGAAGACCTAATGACAAACAAACCAACCAGACACTATCTTTCTCTAAATGCACTTTATAAACAATGGCAAACAAATGTGTTTAAGGCCTACCTCATGTCCAACACAAGTTTGGAGATGCCTTCGCTCCTTTGCTCCAAGTAAGTTCCTTTGTCACAAACCCGCAAACACAAACATGGAAAACGATTAAATAGCACCTGAATAACCAGTATTATAAAACATATTTAACATGAAAGTCAAGGAGTCCATGAAACAAATAACATGAGATACTTGTTGAGAAAAATGAGCTTGATTGTATTAATTCAAAAGGAGAAGAATTTTACAACCTTTGCCTTGACGCTGTACAAGCTCCTCCCAGGATCCAACAAGGAGTCTCTTCTACTTTGACAAGCTTCACTCACTCCCCAATGAAGCCAAAAAGGTATGTGATCTCTCCTCCTAAGCTCAAATAGGAAGTCTTGATTTCACTAGCATTTACCCTCAAAAGTTCAGCTTCTAACCTCCCAAGCCACTGACCCAATGCCTCAATTTATAGTGCAATGAAGATCAGTTACCAGGTCCTCCTTCAAAGGGATAGAATCCTCCTTCAAAGGGATAGCTCCTCTTAACAAGGGATTAGTTCCTCCTCTTATGGGATGGATGAACCACTTGGAGCGAACAATCCACGTAACAAATCCTTCTAGAAAATTCTAGAATTAACGCAAAGTGAGTTTTTTAAGATAAAAAATGTGCCTTTTGACTTTCACAGGGGTACGCACCCTTCCCTTTACATACAGAGCATATAAATACGCAGATATCCTGAACAAAAGGTGCGGGCTCACAGGCAAAAGTGAGAGAAAGTGTGGAACCAGAGTTACATTGCTTTTTTGATGTCTTTCTCTCATTTCTAAAGCTTGTTTTGAAGAGCTGAGGTTTGAGACTTGCTTAGGAAGCTGGCATAGGTGGTGATAGACCCATACCGACTGCAAATAATCAAGGTGATGATATTTTTGTGTAACAGATTGCCCCCTAAAGTGTGAAGTCTATAATATATGAGGATTTTTTCATTTATCATATAGGAAGAGTGAAGTGCTTTATCATTTCGAGGATCATCTCACGAAGAGCCCGGTTGGAACCTGTAAAAGCATTCAATGAAAAATATATATATGAGATCATATCATCGCTGAGGTAGGCATTCCCATACTCAGATAAAAACTGACTAAGAGACTGAAAACTGACTAGAAGACTAACTATTGCTCTGATATAGGAATGATCTCGTAACACATCATAAGTATAGACACATGTGGACACAGTATGGACGCAACCATCTGTTTATGAGTAGTCCATAATACAATGAATACAAAATTCCTCGCAGCTTGGATGGTGGAAACTAGATCCAGGGTCTTCATTTCTACGTCCCAAAACAGTACGATTCTATCCATGCGATTGAATGTGTCGAAGTCGAACATGGTAAAAACCGCTTGATTACCAATCAATGATGTAAACTATTAACAAGCATGAGAGAAACCACCAATAATGACAATGGCTCTCAAAGTACTCAACACAATCCATGAAATGTGATAAGATGTGTTGATGTTGAACATGCCATGGAATCCTTTGATCGAAAGTTGATGATGTAAACTGTCGTCAAAGGCGAGAAACCTGCCATTGAGGCATGCAGATCTCAAGGTACTGACGATTCCTAGATCATCTTTCTAGATAATGAGTCAGAGTCAATAGAAGGCGATCCATTGTAAGCAAGATCACGACACGAAATCATAGATCAAGTTGAAGAAATTTAGTTGTAAGGACTGACTCAGGGATGGTCAAGATGAATGATAGTCATTTTGTAGATGAATGACTTATTTGCACTGAGCTCTTGAACACATAATGACACGACAGATGGTTTGGTGATGATTGACCCAAAGTTAATACCCAGAAACCGGCTGAAGACTTTCAAATATGGTTTGATTCAAACTGTTAGGTAAAGGATTTCCCAACCCAGGTGAATGAAAGTGTCGTGTTCAAGAGTGGTTATAAAGTGTGACAAATAGACTCACTTTTCTCTCTTTTCCCCCACCATTTCTGGCAAGTACCTCTTTATTTTTTACAAGCTTGAGGGGGATACCATATGCTTGATTATAAGCTCACCCTTCGGGTGAGTCCAACTTAGTTTAAATTGAACCCTTAGAAGGAGTGGTTCGTTCCTGTTTGTAATAGAACAGGTCCTTTACTGTCGAAATTTAGCGAGTCCAGTATAGGAGAAACTCGGTGTTTTTCATTTTTAGAGAGTCTGAAAAAACAGGGTTTGACTTTTTTGTAAATTTGTGTCTCCCAAGCTCGAAAAAAGTATAAAATAATACTTGAGAGAACTGCTTGATCTTTTATGACCAAGGATTACTTTTCATTATTAGTGTCTTTGATCCGAAAAAGTAAAAAAGAAATCAAGGACACGTCGTTTTATAACCAATATCGAATTTGAAACAACAAAAATCCGGCAACCTTTTTGTGTTTTTATGGTCGAAAAAGAGCTGTAAATAGACCGTCTTTTAATTCCATTTTAACGAGCTTAAAAGAAAAACTCGGCAATCTTTTCATGTTTTAGGAGTCAGAAAAGGGCTTAAAGGTGACTCTGGTTGAAAATGATAGGTTTCGCCTGAATAATCCTGTTATCTTGCACAAAAACACAAACATTAATCATACCTGCTTGAAAGAGATAAAAATGTCGCAATAATACCTTTTTAAAGTGAAACATAAACAAATTTGCAATTTATTTACTCAAAAAAATTATAAAAAGGGGGTTTTACCATTCATTTTTACCATTTGTGATTTGGGTGAGGAAATAGTGCTTTTGCTCTGAAAACTTCCCGAGAGGATTGCGGAAAATCCAACCGTCGGAATCGAACGCCGTCTTCTCCAGGTAATCCACATCATCCTTCTCTTGTTTTTTAACCATTTAATTTTTCAATTTAGTCTTTCATTTCGTTTTTTAGGAGGGTTTTTAGGGGAAAAACCCATGCTCGAGGTACGCAGGCTCACCACTGTGAACCTGCGGACCCCAACTTTTCTCCATTGGGAAAAAGTTCACGGTCCACACCTTCCATGTGGACAAAGTGCGGTCCCATGCACTGTGTCCAACATGAAGGGTGCGGGCCCCACCGCGAGGGTTTTTAACCCAAAAATTCTCAAAAATGGACCAAAGAAAAATTATTCTAGCTCTCTAATTCATCTTTTGGTTTGATGTAGGTAGTACACCATGCTAGATTGGCGCGAACGAGAGCACGAGGATGTGGATGCTGCCGCATGGAATCATCAACCTTTGCTTGATGCTTTGAGGGCGTGTGGCTTATACAAATACTGGGCCATTCCTGGCTTGAGGGCTCAGGTGGATTTCTTGCAGCGGATGGTTGATAGATGGAGCATCCAGGACCAGTGCTTCTTTATTGGCGACCACCGGCTCGAGATCGAGCTGGCGGATATATATTTTTTGACTGGTTTTCCTAAGAGAGGCGTTGACTTGACTCTGTTCGGGACTAGGGCAGGTGGCCAGTCCGTCGATAGTCTTCGGTTAGAGTACTGCAACCTCCAGACTAGAGACAAAGTGATTGACATAAAGACCATATCCCGTCCTGAGCTTATGGTGATTGCATTCACTGTTACTAGACTTTGTGGAGCTACCGCATTACATGTTGCCACCGGATCCTAGATGCATATGGCAGTTGATTGCTTTCAGGGCACCATCTTTAACTGGTGCAATGATGTGTTGGCCAATGTGAAGGGACAATTGACCAGGGCCAAGAACGGACGACTGAAGACTTTTGGTTATGGAGCTTTAGTCGTGAGCTTTGGCCTGGAGAGGATTCCTATGCTTATCCCGCAGCACCTTACAGTTGGAGCTGGGCTTCCCCGAGAGCCCAAACTGATGCGATGGGTCACAGTCATGGCCCATCATCCTGATGAGGGGATCGAGGTCGTCTAATTCAAACCTGAGTATTTCCAATGGTTGGAGAACCAGGTTTTCTCTATCCATATTTTCCCAGACATGGCTCTTCCTCCAAGAGAGCAGTGGGATGACTCAGGTAATAATTTTCAACACTTTCCTAAGGTTAATTTTTTTTATTTTTATATCGTCTCAGAACTGATAGTAATAATTTCAAAATGTAGATGTGGGCCCACAGCGACCAGCCGCTCTTCGGCCTTTCGAGAGAAAACAACCAGTTGCACCGGCTCCAGCCCCACAGGACCAATCAGCAGAGACTTTGGTCGAGTTGGAGAGTCACCTAGAGCACTTGACAGGGGACATTCCCAAGACTAGCATAGATGACATCCCTCGTCGACTTCAGCGCTATGTGATTGGAGTCCCTAGACCTTTTAGGAGGTTCCTTTGTAAGGTGGCCCGTGCATTGGTTTCGTATCGAGATCATCACCAGTGATGGGATGATCGCTTATTGTAGTCACATATGACATTTTGCTTTTTGTACCTATCATTTTTGCCGATCATAAGGTGTTTTTCAACCTATGATCGAGGACAATGTATTTTTTGACCCACTCCTATATATATGATATCGTTATTATTGGTTTGTCTTGTTAAACATATTATGGAATGTTTTTAAATTTACTTGTATGATTATTGCACATGTCTACTTAACATTTGAGAAGCAATTGCATCTGCCAATGTATTTAAAGATCTTGGAATATGATGATATTCAATATAGTCAAATTCACGTTCCAAGAGACGCACTCTCAAAAATAATATTAATAAAATTGGATTTCTAATGGCGTATACTCTATTAAGCTGTAATACAACGAGTTCAGAATCTAACCTCACTATCAAACTCTAAATCCCAAATGAAATAGATTCAGATAATAACTCCACCATTGCACTATACTCTGCAATTTTGTTTGTTGTTTGACCGAGGCTTACCCCATGCATAGATACCAACTCGTCAGAGGGCGAATAGATAACCCAAGTTGCGAAAGAAATATTCTGTGTACTACGACAAGCGCCATCAGCGAAACCAATATATGTTTGAAGAGGTGTCGACATCTATAACATCAAACGTAAAACCAAGATAAGCAGGAATAATGATGGAAAACTCAATCTCTAAGCTAAGCACACTTTTAACCGAAAACACACTAGCTAGAAGAAAAACTAACCCAACTAAAAAATCTCCACACTCATTTTAAGCATAATATCTTTTCAGGTAAAGACCATTTCTGGGTTTACCTAAAGAAACCCTGTCAAAGTCTACCAACTCATAGGCCCCTTTCGCTAGCTTTCGCTTGACAACAAAGGGACCATACCACATAGGCACGAATTTTCCAGTGCCCAATTTATCATTTGCTTGATCATACAAAAGGACTAAATCTCCTTCTGAAAAATTTCGAGGGGTTACATTTCGATCATACTGAGCCTTAATACGTTTGGCATGAGATTCGATCACTAATGCAACATCGCGGTGATTCTCATCTAGCTGAGCTAAGTATAATAAACATCTTTCCTCTTCGGAAGTAGCTGAAGTAATTCGATGGCCATTCGCAATGACGGGATTTCGCATTCAATAGGTAGCACGGCTTCCAAACCATAAGCTAGTTGGAAAGGAGTGAACCCTGTTGATGTTTTGACTGAGGTTCGGTATGCCCACAGCGCTGAGAATAACATGTTATCCCAGTTCGACCGATGAATCCCAATGATCTGTCGGATCATGATGACTAGGACTTTGTTGATGGCTTCAACCAGACCATTAGCTTGTGGATAATAAGGAGTTGAACTTTCATGACGCAAGCCAAGCTGGTCTGTAAGTTCTGTCATCATAACGTTTCGAAAATGACGCCCATGGTTAGTGATAATCGCTTGTGGAACACCAAACCTAGCAATTATATGATTGAATACGAAAATTGTAGCTATTTTGCCGTCCGCCTCAAATGTAGGCATCGCCTCGGCCCACTTAATAAAATAATCTACCGCAAGGATAATGTACGCATGCCCCCCGGCCGAGTGAGGGTTACATGTAATATAATCAATACCCCATTTGGCAAAAGGACCAACGACAATTATAGGGTGAAGAGGAACAGGTGGAGCGCGCATCTTTCGATAAAAAATTTGACAATTGTGGCATTTTCGGACCGCAGTAATACAATCTTTAAACAAAGACGACCAGAAATAGCCAGCGCGCAATATCTTTTGGGCAGTGGCATACCCACACATATGACCACCACATGCTCCAGAGTGGCAGTCATTTAAGACCCTCTCGACTTCCTCATGAGTTAGACAACGTCGAAAAATAGAGTCTGTCCCCAGGCGATAAAGAGTATCTCCAATAATTTTGTATTGCTGGGATTGGAATCGGATCTTTCGACGGTCGGATCATGAAATATCGGGCCAAAACATTTGGGTTTGGAGATAAGTGATGATATATCCATACCACGGATCTAAAGTGCTGATCAGAAACAAGGATTCGTCCGCGATGGGCTCCTCCGCCACAGTTTCAGAATCAACACGGGGAAAGTCACAAATAAGTTCCGCGAAAACTAGAGATTTCTTCGACTTGGATTTTTAAAATTCCAAATCAAACTCCTGCAATATGACAATCCATTTGGAGTACTTGCCCCCCAGCAATTGTTTGGTCAAAATATAGATCATGGGGTTGCAATCCGAAATGACCGTAGTTTTGCATAGTAAAATGTAATGACGAAATCTTTGGACAACTTGAACAGCTGCCAATGCCAACTTCTCCACATGTGAATATTTTAAATCGGTGGGATTCAACGTGTGACTAAGGTAATATATCACATGCTCCGTACCGAATTCATCTTCCTGAACTAATATCATCCCAATGGTGGAATAGGAAGCGGCGAGATACAAGTAGTAATCCTGATTGTAGTTGGGAGGATGCAACAACGGTGCATGGGTCAACGCATGTTTTAACGCATCAAAAGATTTCTGAGCTATCTCATCCCAAAAGAATGAAGCACTTGTTTCAACAATCGGGTAAAACCCTTTGTAATCTCGGCGTAGTTAGGGATAAATTGACGTAAAAATTTTCTTTCCCTTGCAAACTTTGGAGTTGGCGAAGACTCGAAGGAGGAGGCAATTTGATGATAGCTTCGACCTTCGATGGATCGACACGAATGCCGGCTTTTGAAACTACAAATCCCAGTAATCGACCCGTTTCGATGCAAAACATGCACTTGTGGGGATTCAACCGAATCCGATAATGCCTACACCTCATGAAGATTGCTCGTAAATGGATAAGGTGATCAGCTCTATGTAAGGAATGAGCAGGTAAGTCATCGATATACGGTTGCACAATGTGTTTTATATCATGAAACGCGTAAGACATTGCCCTTTGAAAAGTTGTGCCGGCGTTCTTAAGGCCAAGAGGTAATTTGCAATAAGCAAATGTTCCCCATGGACAAATGAATGTCGTTTTTGGTTGATCGGCAGGGAGAATATTGATTTGATTGTAGCCTGAAAAGCCATCCATAAAGGAGAAAATTTCACTGCCGGCACAATCGTCAATAATTTTATCGATATAGGGTGTAGGGTACTTGTCTTTTGGACATGCTCGATTAATATCCTTATAGTCGATACAGATTCTTATTGTTCCTTGCTTTTTGTTCATGGGAACAATATTCGATACCCAATCCGTTAACGGGATCGGATAAATGAACCCTGCTTTCAACAGTTTTTCAACTTCTGCTTTAATCGCAGCAACTTTTCGAGGGTGAATTTGACGCAAACGTTGCCAAACGGGTTTAGCGTCCGAGTAGGTTTTAATTTCATGAATTACGATTGCTGGATCGATTCCTGGTATTTCCTCATAGGACCAGGCAAACACGTCGCAGAATTCTTGAAATAGGGCCTTGTATGTTTTGAGTTCATCGTCTGTACAAGAGGCACCTATATGAACATTTTCAATTATTCCAGGTTTAACTGAAATATCAAGGGGAATGGTTTTAGAAATATTTCCCAAATTTAACTCAGAGTCAGGATGTTGCATTGGATTATGAGCGTCCTTAACATAGTCAGTTGTAAAGATTGATGAAAAATCATTTTCAAAACGATCACTCTCGGGTAAGAACGAAGATCTGTGATGTAGATCTTCCCATGGTAACTGATCAACACATAGGATTTCGCAAATTTGCTCATCTGATTGAACAAGTTCGGAAAACGGTTCTAGTTCCGAGGTTGATGTTGAAAATGAGTCTTCATGGACTTCGTTCATTAAGTCGATTTGGGTTGATGTTGGGTTGGAAAGTGACTACACAGTCTGATATGCAAATTCATACAGACTCAAAGGCATAAGAGTACCAAATGAGTCTAACTCAATTTCAGAAGGAATGATCCAAGGATCATCATTAACGATAGTTCCTGATGAAATCATATGAATCGTTGCAGAAGAAGATGATGCATTGATAGGAGGGAAAGGAAAAGTTCCCAGTAAACCGGAATCTTTAACTAACCCTACACCAACATCCCTATAAGGGATTGTCGCTTTTCCAACATGCTGAATACTTTAAGCAAAGGCTAGGTCAGATGAAAAGTATGCCAAATGGTCAATGGTTACGATCTTTCCATTATGAGGGAACTTGATGAGCCGAAAGACCGATGAGACAACAACTGTCATAGCGTATGACCAACTACGACCCAAGAGAGGGTTGTAATCCAGAGGGGCATCAACCACCTCCACATCCAGATTAATAGTTTTGCCTTCAACCCCTATAGGTAGATCCTGTAAAATACCGAACGGATGGAACCCACGGCCATCAAAGGCTTTAAGAATTGTCGAGGATTGATTGAGTGAAGGAGAACCAAGCAGTCTCCAATACTGTATCGACATAATGCATGTGGAAGCTCCCTCGTCAAGCACAGTCCTATGAACAGGTCTGTTTTTGACTATCACTGGAATCTGGACAGCCATTTGATGGGGGAGACGCGGTGCACTATTTTCTAGATCAAATATTATTAGGTTCAGGTCCTGAATGTCAACAGCTCCTATAGCCGACAAAAGTAATTTGCGTTGTGCTGGACATGATTGCAGCACTTCCAAAGCTGACATTGCTGAGGGTGAAACAGCTAAATCCTCAACAATGTTGTAATCCTGAGCTGCTCTCGCATGTGGATTGAAAGCAGATCTCCGAAGTACACCCTTAGTGGGTGGTTTGATTACTAAGTCCGGGTTAGGCTTCTCGATCTGTAGCGGATCGGAACCGGGAGCTGAGGTTGATGGATTGGCTGAGAAGATTCTGCTTCTTTTCCATCAACAGGACTTTTACTACCATAATCTTGCGATTGAGTCGCAATCCTTAGATGAGACATCATCAAGATGGGTTCTTTGTTGGCACTAGAGGATGAACCGATCATCTTGCTATCTTGAGCAGGAAAAGGATCCTTCAAGATAGCAGCAGTTTTGGAACCTTTGATGATTTTTGCAACCTCTGCCCGATGAGGGCAGTCTCTCGTATAATGGTCTTCATCACAAATGAGACACGGATAACGAGGTTTGCGCTTTTCTTCAGAGGGTTCCGCTTTTTCAGGTTTCTCCTTTGGATTTTTCTCTTTATCCTTCTTCTTCTCCCCCTTCTTTTTCCTATCGTTTTTAGGTTTGGCAGTAGAAGATTCTACAACGTGAATATCGGCGGAAAGTTCCGGGGAAGATTCTCCTTGTCGGGGAATCTGGCAAAGTTATTATTGGAGAATAATTCTTAGAATATTTCTTCTTACTTTTAGTATTCACCATGCTAATCATACCATCAGCGGCATGGGACGCCGAAGGAGCAACAGCAATTTGATTTTGACTAGGAAGGTTGGGGATCTTCTCATGTAACGTACCTGACTGAGTGTAAACTAAGTCAAGGTATTGGGCCTGAGCAATGACTTGCTCTTCAGTAACTACTCCGGCTTTAGCTACATCTTCAATGATCTTAGGCAACAAGGATTTTGCAAACCACTCAGCTAAGATTTGATCCGAGATATAAACCTTCACTAAACGCCGTCGACATCTCCATTCATGGATATGATCGGAGATGTGAGTGGAAGTTGACTTTTTTAATGAAGTTAATAGCTCTGTGCCATTGTCATATCTGACTGACAATTGAAAATGAGTTGAGGTAGCTAACTGACTAAAATCATAAAAAGTGGCTCGCGGTAATTCGATATACCATTTGGCCGCAAGACCAACTAGAGTGCGTTGAAACA
>APFE031737947.1:0-11152 GCA_000404065.3 Pinus taeda | reverse complement strand
TGACAAATTACTGTGTAACAGATGCCCCCTAAAGCATGAGCCTCGAGAGAGAGAGAGGTGAAGTGCTTTACAAGATCATATCCAACTGCCGCTGAGAATCTGCATGGAGAGATACAGTATGATAGTTCAAATACATGATATATGCGGTATGGACGCAGCCATCCATTGACAGAGTACATAACAATCAATATCCGTAGTATGGACGCAGCCATCTAGTTGGGATCGATGAATAGACTCAGGTATGGTCGCAACCATCCAGTGAAAAGAGTCATGTATCAAAATCACACCTGGATTACAGCAGACACAATCCAGGGTCTTGCGCTCCACCTCGACCCGAACACAAGTACAAGTTCAAGCATGCGAAGATGTAAGCTGAAGTCGAACATGCATGAACATCGCCTGATTACCAGCCAATAATGGAAGCTGTTAACGGGCGCGAGAGGTACCACCAGTAATAACAATGGTCCTCAAGGTACTATAGGTACAATCTACGGCGTGTGAATGAGTGAGCTGATGTTGAACACCCGCAGAGTTATCCGATCGGCGGCCAATGATGAAAACCTCGCGTCGAATACGAAGAACCTGCCATTGAGGCATGCAGGCTCCAAGGTACCAGAAGGGAGTCTCTAGGTCACTTTCCTGGATAATGAGCTGAAGTCGACAGGAAGTGATATTCGTCGAAGGCGGGCCATAATGTTTCCGACATCATCAACACGAGACGGGAAGAGACAATGTTGTGAAGTAAGATTTGTGAACTATCAAGTGGAGGGGGTTTCTTCAGAGGTCATGATGACGTGGCAATGAGCAAATGAGAGGTCAAATAGGATCACCTGAACCCATGGAGGCAAGTCAAAACGAAATGAGATATCCCCACCCTGACACGAAAGCAGAATAGTGCCATGTTCAAGAGCGACATACTGCCGACACGACTGTAATTACGGTTCCAAAAATTTCTTTTTCCCCCGCCATTTCTGGCGAGTACCCCAATTATTTTTAACAAGCTTGATGGGGGTAGCATTTGCTTGTAGTATAAGTTCGACCTTCGGTTGAATCCAACCTAGTAAAAGTTTAACGATCCCTAGGGAGGAGAAGCTCAAGTTTCGTCATAATGACGAATCTAATGTCGTCAGATTTTAACGAGTCCAACATAGGTAAAACTCTGAGTCTTTTTCATGTTTAGAGAGTTTGAAAAAGACATGAAAAGAAAACTCCAAAGTTCCTGTTTCATAGAGTTGTGTCTCTTGGGTCCGAAAAAGTGTAAAATGATACCCGAAAGAACCACCCGATCATTACGACCGAGGATTACTTTTCATGAGTAGTGATTTCGATCTGAAAAAGTAAAAAATGGATCAAAATCACATCGTTTCACAACCATTAACGAGTTTGAAACGACAAAAACCCGGTAATCTTTTTATGTTTTAACAGTCGATAAAAGAACTTAAAACGACCGCCCCTTAGTAATCGTTTAACGAGCCAAGAGGGACAACTCGGCGATCTTTTCCGCTTTAAAAGGTAAGGAAAAGAGCTGAAAGTGGACCATCTTTTAATTCCGTTTTAACGAGTGTAAAAGAGACGCTCAGCAATCTTTTCATCTTTTAGGAGTCAAAAAAGGGCTTAAAAGATGACTCTGGTATGGGTTTATTTTTTCACAAGCTTGAACCGTAGAGAACTCTGCTTGGATTCGGTTTCATGTTTACACAAGCTTGAAACGAAAAACTATGCTTGATGGGAAATGAAACGGGCATGCCCCCCAGCATCGTGTCTCAATCCGAGGTACATTCCCCCCAAGCTTCAGTCCATTGAAAATGGGTTGAAGGTTGACATAAAGGTCTCACGTTTCATTATTTTAACGAGGTTGACATAATGCTGATGAACTATCCTCGGATATATGCCGTTTCATTATTTTAATGAGGTTGATACATTAAAAAAACTATCCTCGAGACTCCTTATTTCATTTTTTAGGGAGCTTGACATAGGAAAGTGAACTATGCTCCGACCACTCCTAAGTTCATTTTTTAAGGAGCTTGACACAGGAAAATGAACTATGCTCTGACCACTCATGTTTCATTTTTTAACGAGGTTGATACATGAACAAACGATCCTCATAGGAGCCTGTTTCATTTTTTAACGAGGTTGATACAGGAAAAACTATCCTCATAGGAGCCTGTTTCATTTTTTAACGAGGTTGATACAGGAAAAACTATCCTCATAGGAGCCTGTTTCATTTTTTAACAAGGTTGATACAGGAACAAACTGTCCTCGATACTTTTTTCATGGTTTAACGAGCTTGACACAAGATCAGAAACTATGCTCGACACTTGTTTCATTGTTTAACGAGCTTGACACAAGATCAGGAACTATGCTCGATAACTCCGTTCGGCCGTGTATTCGACGACCTCTCCTCAGTCAACAATTGAAAGCAAAGTCTGATGCACAAACAAGGCTTTGCTTCTTCTTCGACTGGACCGTTCATTTTTTAAGGAGCTTGATATAGGATGATGAACTATGCTCCGACCAATCATGTTTCATTTTTTAACGAGGTTGCCACAAGATCAAAACCATCCTCGAACACCATAGTTCATTTTTTAACGAGGTTGAAACAGGGACAAACTATCCTCATGGGAGCCTGTTTCATTTTTTAACGAGGTTGATACAGGAAAAAACTATCATCATAAACAAACTTCATCATAATGAACAAGAAGTCGTAGCTTCCAAGAGTGTCTCATCCGGTGGAAGGTCAACATCTTGGAAGTCAGGACCCAATGCCCCCAGGACACTATGCACGACGACGGCGGCACTGGATACAGGCATGGGATAGGTAGCCACGTAGTTGACCTGCGAGGGGCAGAGACAACTGGTGGATAAAACCAGGAGAGGACGAAAACTGCGCAGAAGGAGTTGGGGGACTAACGAAGGACAATTGATCGATAGTCACGATTATTCCGTCGTGTGGAAAGAAAACCATACGAAAAAGGGAAGAAATGATGGCCCCCATAGCATAAACATAGTCGCGACCAAGGAGAAGACTGAAGCCTAAAGCCCCTTGGGTGACCAACACATCTATATAGACGGTTTTACCTCCCAAAGTAATAGGGAACTTGGGGAGGACTCCTAGAGATGGGCAGGCTGCTCCGTCAAAAGCCAACAGATTCTGTGTAATCGGCCTAAGCTGCGGAGAACCTAAAGCTTGCCAAGTAGTGTACGACATAAGACTGGCCGACGCACCTTCATCCAATACAGTGTCAGGTACTGCCGTTTCAGAGGCATGTACTGTAATCTGGAAAGGCACATGGGATGGAAGGCGGAAAGTAGTCAAGTGACTCCAGTCGAAAGAAACGACTGAACTACGTGGTGGGGGAATCGTATGATTGCCTCCCATTTCTAAAGGAACCAACGAAGGACCCTTGGAATCAACGAGGGTAAGAGGGTCGTTTTCGGACTCAGGAGAATCTGAGGAGATGAGAAGAACATGATAATGACACTCTTCCAGAACAGGATGGTCGAGGGGTGGTGAACCCGAGTCGACACTCTCTGTGACCAATGGTTGGTCTGGAACAGGCTAGGCAGAGCCAGGTTCAGGAAGAGGAGGCTGGACAAGAGAGGTATGCAAACCAACCTTGTAGTCAGTAGAAGGACAATCTGCAGTTGCAGAAAGACGCTGATATCCAGCGGGGAGTTGGGGTGGGGGATCTGCAAGACTTTCCAACACAGAGGAGGCTTTGTCCATGAGTGGGCAAAGGTGAAGTAAATGATGGTTTCACAAAGTTTGCAAGGGAGTCGAATCTTCCCTTTGCCTTTGGTATTCCCTACTACAGGGGTATCATCGCCGTGAGGGCCAGTGGACGATGATGGATGGGCTGGATCACGAGCCCATATCCTTAAGACCCTGGGAATGCCAGGACAATCTCGAAGGAGGTGGTTTTCCTTGCATAGTCTGCAAGGGAACTTGACCTTGGGTGGAGGGGTGGCAAGGAGTCCGTCTTCCGTTGTCCGTGGTGGAACAACAGTTGTGCTTGTAGTCTTCTTTGTGTTAGTGACCGTTCCCTTGTTTGACTTCTTCTTCTTTGTCTTCTTCTTCTTCTTGTTAGCCACCTGGGAACTTTCACCAGGCGAAGAAGGAGACGTTGAAGTAGGTGTCGAAGGGGTGGGGTCCACCTTCGGTTCAACAGGATGTTGAGCAAGCGGAGGGACTGATGTAGTATCAGCCAACACAGTAGGGACCACAGAGTTTGAAAATAGCCAAACTGGTAACCAGACAGTTAACCCTGGGAGGGTTAGTGTTGCCATATAAAGGGCACCAGCATTTCCAGGAGAAGGGAAACGACTAGCATCCCCATCAGGTGGGGAACTTAGGTTGATGAATCCCGGGAAATTTGCCATATTAAGACGAAATCCTAGTCAAACTAGCGCACTCAAGATCTAAATAAGCAATGTGAACGTGGCCAAATAAATTATTAAGACATTTGACTTGACCTTTTCATCTTTAAAGAGTCGAGAAAAGGACGAAAAGCTGACTCTAGTCTCCTTCGATTTTTTAATGAGCACTAAGTGACAAGCTGCTCACTTACACCTTTTCTGTTAGACAGTCTGAAAAGGATCAAAAGCTGACTACTCTGGAAATCTAGGTAAGAGGGTGTGCCAAACAATCCGTAAAACTGCTTATACACCTTAACAATCAGAAGATCACCAAGGACTTCCCGTACTGCAGTCAATCTTCCTGAATGCTGTGTTTTGTGCATTATGGTTTGTAAGGCGGCAGACTCGGCTTCCTATGGATCAAAGGTTGCAATTCTATAGGGGTCTCCAAATTTATACTCGACGATACGTGGGAGCACAGTCCGTACTAGCACCTATCGTTTCACCGTGGAGGAATCACCCAACCACTCAACGATAAACTACCAGGCTTAACGACGCCGGAACACATCTCTAGCCTAGACCTCTAGAATGTGAGCATTAAATTCCAATGCGTTGTTAGGTTCATTGAATCAATTTTATTGTTCATCTTCAATTAAGTCTCAGTTTCTTGCCTTAGCGAATGTAATCTCTCGAAATGTCCTAAATGCCACTACATGCAAGAACTGTATTCGTTTCGTTTGGATGAAATCTAGCTATAGAAGAGTTAAGAGGTTCATACAAACAAAACGATGTCCAAAATTTCTAATACAGCTTATCAACAAGAAAGGAAAATCTTTTTCTCTTTTACTTCTTTTAAAAGCAAAAAACTAACATAACATGCCTAATTGATGAAAAGCAAAATCTTTTTCTTTTCTTGTTTTTTTTTTTTTTTTAAATAATATGATAATGCACTTAAAGTGTCTCAAGAGATATTCACCATTAGATAATTGCTTCCAAAGAATCTATAGCCAGTCTTGAAACAAAAATAACAACCCAACAAAGCAAAGAAAAGCCAAGATTTTTAAGTAACTATGTAAGCTAAGTCACAACGAAATCAGGCAAAACAAGCGAGCTAAAAGCGAGATATTTGCAGTATGAAGTGTAAAACTCATATAACCACCAGGAGAATATGGAAATCAATCAACAAAAAGACCGGATCTGTAAATCATCAATCCAACAGGAGGCTCGATAACACAAAACCACAAAGGTCAAGATGTAACATCGGTAGACAATGGCAAACAACTGAAGGATGAAAAACCACCAGCCAATTATCAATCCAACAGACTCCCAGAAAGTATAAAAAACAGAGAGAGACAAACCCAACCTTAAGAGACTGGCAAACAAGTTTATTCAAAAATTTAAGCAGTGCGGCGCGACTGTATGCCTGCAACCCGCGCTAAACAGAGATTGGCGCGAGTTGTCAGAGAGAAACACGCGCCGACCAGCGCGACTGTGTAAAGAAAAAGCGCGCTGGCAGAAAATGCCAAGAAAAAAAAAGGACAGAGTGGTCTCAGGCTTGGCTTCTGGTATGTAGACAGAGCCGGCAAGTAAAAAGACAGAAAGAAAACTAACTAAGAGAGTTATTCAGAAAAATCAATGAAAGAGAAACGACATGCGAAGCAAGATTGATATTGTCCAGTTTGTAAATCAACCCGGAGATCGACTGAAGTGGCATTGATCTACTTCACTCCTCCATAGCAGAAGTGTTTCGAAGGCTACCTGGCCGCTCTTCAGACTCCGTCCACAGCTTACAAATCAGACAATACAAACACAAACAACAATCAACTCCCCAGTGGAGTCGCCAAATTGTTGTGGTCGGTAAATCCCCTCTGCGGACAGAGGCGATCCCACTAGCCCGATAAGGGTCTAGCAACAATCAAACACGCTGCATGCAAGCTCCTAATTGCATAATCAAAAGGTTGGTCAAAAAGACCTACCTGGAATCCAACGCTATTTTTTCGTGGAAGAAACGTCGCTCCTGTCCTCTAGCTTTGGCCGGTCACTATCCTCGCGTTCCATGCATGGACACCTGCAAAAATAAAGAACAATCCGAAACAAGCGTAAAATCCAATATCATACAATTATATATCATTCAAGCAGGATATAACTCAAATATTACCAGAAGAATACATTAGTGGAACTATAATAACAGTCGTTCATTATTTAATAAAATAAGAGAAGAATTACAACCAGTTAAGGCTTGATGCTGCAAATCTCCTCCAACTGGGTCAGCAGTTAGGCATGTCTTGCAAAGTCACTTCTCTCTCTCAAAATTTCGGCAGCATAACTTCTCTCTCAGCTCTTACTATCAATCTAAGATAATCTCAGCTTACTTTAGCTCAAAACTTCAACACTCTGACTCTAGCATTCCAAAACTAGTTGGTTCAATGCAGGATGACAGTGATTTATAGACTGAAGAGGAGAAAGTATTCATCGTATCCAGACATTTACTGAATATTTGGTATTGTCCCAGAATAGCCTTTGGACTGAGTTGTCATGGATGAAAAAGACGACACTCGATCATATCCATGGGATTTTTCCTCAGAGGACTGCATAGGTAATGGAGGAAAAAACACTTCAATTCGCGTTGGCCAAAAATCATGACTAATTTTGTGTGGCGCGGGCTTTGTTCTGTGACAGCGCGTCTATGGGCGCACCCTCTTTGTAGGAACTGAGCCATTGGTGCGGGTTAGACACTGTGGACCCGCGCTAATGGAAAAAGGTCATTTTCTAAGGTTAATCTTCAAAAGGTGTCTTCAGGGATATTGAAGTTCATACTTAGGAGACCTCAATGCAAGTGTTTTCAAGTTGTGTCATTGGTCACAGGTCCGTAAATGTGTCCTCCAATGTGTGACAGCGGGGGTAACAAGGACGGTGACCAATGGTGACAAATTATTGCGTAACAACTCCCTCTCAGAAAGAAAGGGATTATCAACCACCCCTATCCTACACATGTGGAACTTGAATTTTCTTCTTGACAAAGTCTTTATCAAAATATATACATCTAATTCCTTTATCAAAATGTACTGCATCAATATAATATTCCTCTACACACAATCTTGTAGATCGTGATATTAGATATCAATATGCATGGATCGATCATGAAATACAAGATTCTTAGAGAGTTTTACGAAACCCTGATTATCATAGAAAATCAGAGTAGGATCCTTCATCTGACCAAAAAAACCCAACATGAATCTTTATTCTCTATATTGCCTCATATGTTACTTGCCTTACAGCCATATACTCTTCTTCTGCTGAGCTAAGTGCCAGAGATCTTTACTTCTTGTTGTACCAAGAAACCGTTGCTGACCCAACATTGAAAATTTCTCCTCATGTGTTCTTCCTGTCTAATGGACTCCCCGCCCAATCTGCATCTATGAAGCCTTGCATCTTCACTCGCTTTGTTAGTCTGTACCAAAGACCAAACTGAGTAGTGCCTCTGAGGTATCTTAACACATGCTTTGTTTCCTTCCAATACAGTTTGGTTGGCTTAACCATTGCTTGAATAAATTTCTTAACTTCATAATTTCTTAACTTCATAACTTCATAACTTCTTGGCTGATAATATTTTTATTAGATTCCTCTCGTCGAGAGGTGTAGGATTGATATAAATATCATCCGATTCTAATAAGTATTCATGGAGATATGAATTTATTTTGATTATGGAATTATTATCAAGCCGACCCACAACTCATGTAGGCTCAGAAGCCCAACAGTCGCATATATTCAAACACCAACGTTGTGTATAAATATAGAAGGACTTTTCCTCATTTGGACTCTCTACTGAATTATTGAAGATAAAAGAAGATTTGATCAAAGGGTTTCCGCACACATTGTGGGGTTTGTCCTTGGCTAGCCGCCACATCTTGTGTCTCTTGTCTTGGCTTGTTTTCTGTCGATTGTTTAATGTTCTATCTACACTTTACTTTATGTACATGTGATTGCTAATCTGTGGAATATAATCAGGAAAAGAAGTAAACTGTTATAAGCATAGAACATACCATAACTTATCATGGGATCAGAGCTAAGGTGAAGACAAAGCCCGAGCAAGCGCAAGAGAAATCACCAAAGAGAAGATTGGCAAGGATATCCTAAAAGAACTATGGGGTCCTCAACACTCTTTCCTGCCAAAGACAAGCTTCGTGAGAAAGCTGACTATCACGGATGGAAGATGTCTATCGATCTAACCCTAGAAGATCAAGGAGTGTTGGACCGTGTAAGAGGCAATATTGTTGAGCCTCCATCAAATGCATCCACTGCTGCCTGGAACAAATGGAAAAATGGAGAAATGAAAACAAAGAAGATCATCCGAGACTCTATCAACAAGCACTTGGTGGTCTATATCTCTAATCTGAACAGCTCTAAGGAAATCTACTATAGACTGGTGAGTTTATTTAAAGTTAATGATGAAAATCAAGTTTTGTTTCTTAGAAATAAACTAAGGGAAATCAAGAAGGGTAAAGATTAGAGTATGCAAGCATACTTCTTAAGAATCACCGAGATGAAGAACGATCTCTTATCTATTAGGGAGACTATTACTGATAGAGAAATGGCACTCACGACTCTTGGAGGATTACCATCCAAATGGTATGTGTTCAAGACTACTCTTCTGAACAATAATAATTCATGGTTTCAGGGAATTATTGGCTAGATGCATTCAAGGAGAAACAAGGGTAGAAGAGCAAGAAAAGCCCATGCCTAAAGGTCCTCTTGCTGCCTTTTCTTCTCATGATAAGAAAAGAAATAATTTTGGGACTAAATCAAAAGGAAAGGCTAGACCTAAGGGTGGAAGAAAAGGACGATGTTACATCTGCGATAAAGTAGGTCACTATGAAAGGGAGTGCCCTGATAGAAAGGACTCACACTGGGATGATGATCAAAATCCCTCTGATGGCAATCAAAGGAATGAAAAATTCAATAGCAATGGTAAGAGGAGAACTGGGAATCAAGGAAGAGGACAACCATTCAAGAAGGCTAGAAATTCTAGGATGTATTAAATGCACCTGACCTCTGAAAGAACTTGGTTTCCATCTCAAAAATGGAAGACAAAGGCCACAAGGTAACCTTTAGTGGTGGAAAGGTATGTGTATCGAAAAATAATGTTAAAGATGCCTTTACTCTTGGGTTTCGTGTTGATTCATTATATCAGGTCGATGGAAGTTCGCTAGGTGTCATGTCTTATGACACATCTCTTTAGTCCAAACTTTGGTATCGGAGGTTTGCCCATCTTCATTATAAAGCTCTACTCAGTGTAAGACAAATGGTGACAGGGATGCCCGAATTCCAAGTAGAGAAAGAAGGTGTATGTCCAGGATGTGCCGAGAAAGCTAAAAAGGGGAACCTATTCCCCTCAAGCCAAAGCAAGACCTCTTGATATTTACAGTTGGTTCACTCCAGGAAATATCTGAGGTTGGCATTAAGAGGGAGACTACTACACCACATACTCCTGATCAGAATGGTGTGGCGGAAAGGAAGAACCACATGATTATGGAAGTTGTCTGGGCCATGCTACATGATCAAAGACTTTTAAAGTTTCTATGGGTTGAAGCTGAAAACACTACCGTATATGTACAAAATTGATGCCCTCATCAAGCATTGGGTTCCAAGACTCCTGAAGAAAATTTCACCGCAAGGTGGACAATCTTCCGACTTTGAGGAGCTCTCAAGAAGCCGACACCAGGGAGCCAAAAGAAAAGGATGATGAATCAATTCCTGATGTAGAAGAACCCTTGGATCCGATTGGTCCTCCTCCACATGAGCATTCCTCTTCTAGGAAGAGGCCTTCATGGCTTAGGGGGCTACTTGATGATGCTGAAGGACATGCTACACCCCGAGGAACCTTTCGTGAAAGTAAGAAACCTAACAGGTATCAGGGATACCTGACCATCATCAGCACAATCATGCAAAATGAGCCTTCATCATTCTTAGATGTCGTCAAGCATCAAGTATGAAAGGATGTTATGACCATAGAATATGAGTCTATTATGGAGAATGATGTCTGGGAAGTAGTTCCTAGACCCCAAGAGCGGACAATTGTCACTTCTAAATGGCTTTACAAGATAAAGCATGCAGCAGATGGAAGTTTGGAAAATTATAAGGCTCGTTTTGTTGCTCGTGGTTTCTCCCAGAAGGAAGGTATAGACTATGATATTTGCACTTGTTGCCAGATATACGACCATCTTCTTGATCATAGCCCTCACAAGGATGGAACCCACATCAGACGGATGTCAAGATCACATTCTTTCATGGTTCAATCAAAGAAGAGGTCTATGTGGAGAAACCCAAAGGATTTGAGATTGATTATTGAAATTCTCATGTATGCAGGTCGAAGAAGGTTCCCTATAGGCTGCAGCAAGCACCCCAAGCATGGTATGAGAGGATCAATAGCTACTTGATGAAGCTGGGATTCACTAGGAGTGAAGCCGATCCTAACCTTTACTTTAAGGTTGAAGATGAAAAACCTCTCAGACTGGTGCTATACGTGGTTGACCTCTTTCTAACAGGTGCATACCCTCTCATTCACTTCTTCGTCTTATGCTACTTCTTCTATCACAGCTGACCATTATTGTTTTGTATCTACCTGTCTAACTCCTATCTCCTTGGCTTGCTCATTGCAACCATCCCCCCCTCTATCTCATGCACCCCACCATCTTTCCTAGAGGTGACCTTCTCTGCTCAATCCTCTAACTCAAAACTAGGGACTTTCTCACACTCATACCACCTCAGATCTCATTCTTGGTCAAAGCCACTTGAA
>APFE031737943.1:50204-60964 GCA_000404065.3 Pinus taeda | reverse complement strand
AAATAAGCAATAAATTTTTTTAACAATAATAAATAGCAAGTCAGAAGAATTCTCACATTACTAATTAATCTATTAATTAGAATGTACAATAACAATTAAATAAAAATAGTAATTAGTAAGTATATATAAGTATATATAACATGATATAATTTTGAAAATAAAAATAAAAAATTAAATTCTTAAACAACATAGAAAATTCTAGTATTAATAAAAATCAGAATAATCCAAATAAAATTTATATTATAACAAAATAAAATAAATAGAATGGTTAATTAAATTGTTAGAAGTCGGCCAGTGCACTTTCCTAGACATTCTCATATTTATACCTAACATCTGCCTTCTTTTCTCCTCACAATTTATCCTGATGATGAGTCTAGTTTTAGACTCGAAACGTCGATATAAAAAGATGAACACTGTGGTAAATCCGAACTCTTCTCAGAAACCACTCCACAGTAATCTGCAATCCAAAATAACAAATTGTTCCTGGATTGACAATTAATGTAGGGTAAATAGAGGTGAAAAAGACCCTTTTTATTGCTCGACATTTTGGCACCGTTGCCGAGGAAGAGTGTAGCCATTTATTTCTTTTCCAGAGTAGTGTAAGACCCTGTTAGGAGAGAATTGGGTTTTAGAAACGGAAGGTAAGAACCTGCGTATGGAGCATGTAATAGCCCTGCTCCCCTGCCCACTTTCCTACCGATTTCTTGCTGTTTTTTGGGGTAGAAATTAGCATTTGATTTGTGTGCATGACTAAGCAGAAAAAGCCTGGAAAGAATCCTAAACCACTACCCAAGTCTGATACAACTAAGGGGCCAGTGACCCTTGGATGATCAACCTTTATATATGAAATCCTTAAGAAAGTAGAATCTTAGGCTTTAGTAGGACCTAGAAAAGTTGCTTCTAGACAACCTACTAGTTCGCTTCAGGCCACAGGATCACCATCTGTAGCCTTTGCTGAGGTGCATAGTCAAACCAAAGAGCAAGATGTTCAAGAAATTGAGAATTCTAGCCCAAAATCATTGCAAGAAGGGAACCTTAGCAACCTTTGTGAAGGGAGAGGAGAAACCGGGGAAATTGAAGAACCAAGATCTCCTCTTCGGATAATTCCACCATTAAGCAGCCCAGATAAGGGAAGTGCTGCAAAAATCATCCATAATCAAGTTGAAGAACCTCAAGAACCAAAATCCCCCCAGACATTAGGATCTTTCATCATCCCAGATAAAGGAAGTGTTGTTAAGGCCATTCCTGTTAAAGCCATTCCCCCTCGTCAGCCTAGGAATATCCTCCTAGACATCCCAGAATATTATTAGCACATATTTGACCAAATGGCCCAAAACCAGCCAAACACCCAAACTTCTACACTGCAATATCCCATTGTGGACACTGCAGCTAATGCACCTATGAAAGCAATTCCTCTCCAGCATATCCCTACATTTCATGGCCTTACATTAGAAGATCTGAATGCATTCTTGTTTGAATTTGATGTGCTGTGTAAAAGATATGACTATACCACCGATCCCCAGAAATTGAAATTATTTCCCTCTACATTAAAAGGGGTTGCCTTAAGATGGTTTATGGGATTGGATGGTGGTGTTATCAATAACTGGGATCAAATGAAAGAGGCTTTTCTAAAAAAATGCCAGGACTATTGCAGGTCTAGAGAGTTAAAAGATGAAATATTTCAGATGGTAGCTAGACTAAATGAAACATTAGAAGAGTATGTTGAATGTTTTCAGCATAATCTTCAAAGATCTCCTTATGCATCATTACCCTTACCTGATAATGTATTAAAAACAACATTAATTAGAGGATTGAAGGAATAATGGATTAAAACACTAAATATTATGGGAAAAGGAGATATTTATCAAGAAAATTTTGCTAACATTATTGATTTATGTGTCAGGACTTCAAGAGGCAGCACAAGGCTAAAACTAGCAGAACATGATAGGTTTGCAAGAGACAACAAGATCTCTACAGAAGGAGTAACTCGCGCAGAAATTGGAAATTTATTAGAAAATTTCAAAACTGACCTATTGGGGACTCTGACAACGCAACTTGATATTATGTAGGCCAAGTAGAAACAAGCAGAGGCAGAACAAAATTTGGCAATCTTCTATCCCAGATGCAGAAAGAAACACAACCACAAAGAGTGTCTATTAGATGTGGTTCAAGTTTGTGTCATTTGTACGAAAGACCATTCTACAGAGATTTGTCCCTCACATTCTGGATTGAAAGTAGTCAAGGAAGCGGAAGAAGAGCCAGAACCGATGTACCTACTTAATCAACGTCGTCAATGGCAGCCGCGACAATTAGGTGTGTTCCCTGATCCAGCTTCTTCTTTTCAGCCTCCAGAATATCACGCTCATAAATATAATACTATGTGGCAAAATCAACCTCCATTCTCAAATTGGTCACAACAACCATTTCCTTCATCTGGCCGAATCAAGCAAGTCAACCCAATTGGCCAAATTTTCCCTATGCCCCACCATATTGGCAAAACAATGTATATCCAGCACAATGGTCCCCTCCTACTTCACAGAGTCAAGCCTGGCAAACAAACTAGCAAAGATCGATGAATCAGCCAGTAGGAACCATTCCTCTCCCTCAACCTACACTGCCAGCATTACAAGAAAACCCTCAGTCTAACTTAAGACCACAACTCCCAGCACAACCCAACCCTAATCCGAATAACAGACTGGTCCAATCCATTCAAATAATTGAAAGACCAGACTGAATTGGTCCCAGTTACTCTTTGGGGCGGAGTGGAAGAAGAGAGGAGATTCTCGAATGAGGACAAGGATCCAACGACTTCGAAAGAATTGAACGAGGAGCCGTATGAGGTGAAAATCTCATGTACGGTTCTGTAGAGTGGCAGTAAGTGTGAATTATCTGGTAACTTTACGTAAGGCAGAGTTTGGTTCCAAGAAACTGATATAAGGGAGCGTAATGACCTTCAATTAAGATCTGGGTGCATTATAGAAACAGAGGAAGATAAAACTACTCAAGTTAAAAATCAGTTACCTATAGAACAACCACTACAAGAAGAGGATGTGATCAGATAGTGAACTCATGATCAAGTAATCACATCTTATTCTCCATTCCTAGAACGATTAATTATACATCAACCTATACAACATCCTGATTTTGACATTCTGGGAGAACTTAAAAATATGTACATAAAAATCCCACTCCTCCAAGCCATCCAAGACATCCCAATATATGAAAAAACCATCAAAGAGCTATGTATAAGAAAACCAAGGAGGAGAATAACAACTAACCCAACAGTCCAAGTAGTTGGCACCTTATCCGACCTATTATCAGGAAAAGAAACATCCGTTAAGTATGAAGACCCAAGAAATCCAATAGTAACAATACAAATCAATGGAAAAACTTTTGCAAATGCCTTAGTTGATTTAGGGGTTGCAATCAATATCCTAATAACCACCACTTGTCAAAAACTGGGCATTACATCAGTAGAACCAACTTCCACTTTATTAGAACTGGCTGACCGATTCGTGGTTAGGCCAGAAGGCACACTACATGATGTCATGGTATCCGTTGATTCATGGGAGTATCCTTCCGACTTTCTAATAATAAACCCCAGAAACCGACTTGATGGACATCCATTGATTTTAGGCAGACCTTGGCTTGTAACCGCTGATGCTTATATTGGCTGCCGACAAGGCAGTATGACCATAACTAGAGGGGCTAATATCAAGAATCTAGCCTTATATCCTCCAGCCCAACCAAGTGTCACAATAATAAAAACTAACAAACATCCTGTATTATACTTCACTGAAAATATTAGATCCCCATTAACCATAGAAGATGCCCTCGATTTCAAAGATCAAACAGAGGATGATGTCATTAAAAACTTTCTTAGCCAGACTAAATTTAGATCTCACATACAATGTCATATGATAGAAGCAGCATCTGATAATGAATTAGAAGAAGATCCTCTCAAAGACACTCACGGTCAAACAATACCTACTACCTCTATATCAAATAACAAAATTTTTGAAATTGAGCCAGGAAAAAATTTAAACATTAATGGCAACCTGACTCCTGAACAAGAAGAGAAGCTAATCCAACTACTGAGAAAATACAAAGAAGCATTTGCATGGGATTATCCTGACATGAAAGGAATCGATCCCCAGTTATGTACACATCACATTTACACAGAAAAGGATGCAAGACCTCTTCACCAACTACAAAGGAGACTTAACCCTCATCTAAAAGACATTGTAAAAGTTGAACTTCAAAAACTTTTAGATGTGAACTTTATTTACCCTATCTCCGATAGCGAATGGGTCTCTCTGCTTGTAGTGTTGCCAAAGAAGAATGGAAAATGGAGGATTTGTCTAGATTATAGAGAACTAAATAAAGCAACACAAAAAGACCACTTTCCCCTTCCATTCATTGACTAGGTATTAGATACTTTAGTAGGAAAGAAATTATTTTCTTTCTTGGATGGCTTCAGTGGATACAATCATATTCAGATTGCCCCTGAAGACCAAGGCAAAACTACTTTTACCTATCCTTTGGGAACATTTACCTACAGAGTTTTACCTTTTGGCCTATGTAATGCCCCTGCCACATTTCAAAGGGCTATCCTCAGCATATTTTCAGATTTAATAAATGAATGGCTCGAAGTATACATGGATGATTTTACACCATACAGAGATGATTTCAACCCAGCATTGGACACACTAGAAAAAGTGTTGCAACGATGCATCGCCACCAAGCTCTGTTTGAGCCATGAAAAATGCTATATGATGATGACTGAATTAATTATTCTAGGCCATTATATCTCAACAGCTGGAATACAGGTAGATCCACCCAAAACTCAAATAATTTTGTTAATAACTACTCTTACCACTCAGACAGAGGTAAGCAACTTTCTTGGATTTTCTGGTTATTATAGAAGATTTATAGAACATTTTTCTCATATTGCTACACCTTTATATGCATTGATGGGGAATGTTGACTTTGTTTGGACAGAAAAATGTGATCATGCTTTTGAGGATCTAAAAAAGTTTGTGTCAACAACCCTAGTACTCAGAGGACCAAATTGGGACCTGCCATTTCAAATTTCATTAGATGCTTCAGACACAACTACTGGAGCAGTCCTTGGGCAGGAATACGATAAAAAACCATATGCGATTTATTATATTAGTAAGAATTTGTCTCCTGCTGAATTGAACTATACTGTGACTGAAAAGGAATTTTTAGCTGTAATACATGTTGTCAACAAATTTAGGCATTATATTAGTGGATATCCTATTATCTTATATACAGATCACTCTGCCATAAAATATTTAGCGAATAAACCAATTACAAATGGTAGAGTAACCAGATGGCTGATTTTATTGCAGGAATGCGATATCACAATAAAAGACTAACCTGGAAGAGAAAATCCTGTTGCTAATTTTCTGTCACGAATGCCAAAATTAGTGGATACAGTAGCAGTCGAAGATCAATTTCCAGATGAAAATTTGTTTGTTGTTACTGTTAAAACACCCTGGTATGTTGATGTTGCGAATTATTTAGTAGTAGGAAAATTACCGAAATATCTAACCCCGAATGAATGAAAGCAAATTGTCCAGCGTAGTACTTGATTTTCTTGGATTGGGGGCTACCTGTTTCATACAGGGCCAGATATGCACATCAGGAGATGCGTCTGTGAAGATGAAACTTTTGACATCTTGAAAGCTTGTCACAACGGACCATGTGGCAGACATTTCACAGATTGGAGAACTGGTCACAAGGTGCTGTAAACAGGGTATGATTAGCCCACGATCTTCAAAGATGCAAAGAAATTCATTCAAGCTTGTGACTACTGCCAAAGAGCAGGACGCCCTGGACAGTCTAACAAAATGCCCTTGAACCCACAACTAGTTATTGAACCATTTGAACGATGGGCACTCGATTTTGTTGTTCCAATTAACCCATCATCAAACCAAAAAACATATATTTTGGTAGCAATAGAAGATGTCACCAAATGGTTTGAAGCAGAGGCATTGCCGAGAGCTACAGAGGATTCCGTCATACAGTTCCTATTCCACATATTTATGCGATATGGCCTCCCAGTAGATATAATTATAGATGGAGGACCACAGTTTGCTGGTAATAAAATTGCTGCAACAATAAAAAACTATCATATTCAGCATAGAATTACTACTCCATACCACCCACAGGCGAATGGTCAAGTAGAAATCACGAATAAAATAATAGAAGCAATACTGACAAAAACCATTACATCACACATACACGATTGGGCTACAAGTTTGTCAGAAGCCTCGTGGGCATAGAGAAAAATATGGAGAAGTACTACTGATTATTTACCATACTAGCTAGTATTTGGGAAGGAGCCCATCTTTCCAATAGAATTCGAAATACAGACATTGCGAACAACATAAGAAGTCGGTCTAGATTTAAACGAGGCCCATATTAATAGATTATAGAAGATCAATGAGCTAGATGAAATCAGGCTCTCTGCCCTTCAACATACTGCGTCAATCCAACAACAGTGAGCCAAATGGCATGACGCCCTCATTAAAAAGAAAGTCTTCCGCGAAGGAGATTGGGTACTCCTATACGATTCCAGGTTTCAGGATTTTCCAGGGAAACTTCAAACTCGCTGGCTGTGAACATACAAAATCCAGAAGGTACATGACAATGGCACCATTACTCTAACCACCATTGATGGATTCGGACATACCTTTAAGGAAAACAGCCACCGAGTTCAATTATACCACAAACCACTTACTCAGGAATCCTTCTACCAGCAACTCCATGAAAACTCTGACATGCAGATTCTGGTTGAGGAAGAGAAATCTTCCTCACCTTTGGTTCATTAAGTAATTAGACTACTCTTACACCATGTACATAATTCTTTTGTTTTGTATATATTTTTTTCAGTTATGTAACGTTTGCACTTCGTTGTTCCTTTTGAAAGGAACAACATTTTCACCACTTTGTTGTTCCTTTTTCAAGGAGCAACACTTCTGTACTTTGTTGTTCCTTTCGGAAGGAACTACACTTCCTCTGTTCTACTGTTCGTTTCCAAAGGAACAATATTTCCACCATTTTGTTGTTCCTCTTCAGAAGGAACAACACTTGCTTTTCTACTATTCCTTTCCCAAAGGAACGACACTTTCATTTTTCTGTTGTTCCTTTTCCCGAAGGAACAACATTTTCGTTTTTTGACGTTCCTTTTTTTGAAGGAATAGTGTTTTCATTTTTTGCTGTTCTTTTTTCTGAAGGAACAACATTTTCATTTTCTACTGTTCCTTTTTCCGAAGGAACAACATTTTCATTTTCTGCTGTTCCTTTTTTTTGAAGGAATAGCATTTTCGTTTTTTGTTGTTCCTTTTTCCAGAGGAACAACATTTTTGTTTTCCGCTGTTCCTTTTCCCGAAGGAACAACATTTTCGTTTTCTGCTATTCCTTTTCTGAAGGAACAACATTTTTGTTTTCTGCTGTTCCTTTTTCCAAAGGAACAACACTTGCATTTTTTGTTGTTCCTTTTCCTAAGGAATAACACTTACATTTTTTATTGTTCCTTTTCTAAAGGCGCAACACTTCCATTTTCTGCTGTTCATTTTTCTGAAGGAATAGCGCTTGCATTTTTTGCTGTTCCTTTTTCCGAAGGAGCAACATTTTCGTTTTCTACTGTTCCTTTTCCCGAAGGAATAACACTTGCATTTTTTGCTGTTCCTTTTTCTGAAGGAACAACACTTGCAATTTTCTGCTATTCCTTTTCGAAAGGACAACATCTTCACATTGTTTTGCTTGCGCTTGTTTTCTTTGCTGCTATTCTTCTTAATGCATAGCAGTTTCAAGTATTTCTTTCCTTTTGCTTGCAATTTTGTGCACAATACTTGTTTTATCCTTTTCTTATTTCTGTGTTTTATCATTTAGATCATTTTTGAAACACAACTATACACCTATTCAATGAATACAAAAACTAGAGGATACTGAAATCAACAAATTACATAAAAGTCACTATGTTTACAAGAAATTGCTCTGAATTGATAAGAGAAAAGGAAAGGACACAACTATTGATCACCTTGCTGTCACTATTCTAGTAATACCGATATGATTGGTTATCTTTATCATGATGGTTCTTTCTAAATTCCCATAATCCTCTTTGATCATTATTAAGGAATAAGAACAAAGGGCATATTTTTCTATTGAGATGTTAAGACTTCTTCCACTATCCCTACTCTTAAGTAGTGCTAAACCACCCTTTGTGTATAAATAGGAAAATTACTTTATAAAAGAAAAAATAAGAGAAAAATGTTTATATAATTTGCTAACATGGTTTCTCAGATGAAGGATAGGAGGTCTCATCAAGAGCCAACCTACCATGATCATAAGGAAGAAAGTGAAGTGGCATTCCCATTATATCCACCACACCAGGGATATGATCCAAGAGGCACATCAGAAAAAATAAAGAGTCCTTGGAATAGGAGGTCTCATCACTAGCTAACTTGTGCACCTTTCACTCCTTCCTAGTGAATGGCATTATGATTTATCTTGTTACCAAGCCAGCATAATGGCTTCCATTCTGACATTCCACAACACTTTCTTAACATACACAAAGGATCGTGGTTCCATGGGTGAAATAAAAAACTTTGTCAAGGTTATGGACACTTGTGGGCAATAGAGCTCTGTTGATGATATTGAAGTCACATTCCTTATACACCAATAGCAATTATAAAAGCCTTCTTCTATCTTTGTAATGGATCAAATAAGATTATGTACATAATTCCTCCGAACCTTTAATACATGAAAATCTATTACAATCAATCATGACGGAAAAAGTTGATAATGACCACATCAGACCTTTTGAGCAGGTCAGCTATCCTATCCTCCAAATCTCGCATCATATCACGAAATTCTCTTCTTTATTAAGCGATTCTATTATATACCTCGATTTTAGCAATCTACTCATTCTTGTAAACATGGCATCTAGGTATACGATGTTCCTTTCTGACTCTGTACCATGGTAGTCTAACTCGCCGCTCCCTCATTTGATGGTTGAGGATGGCCTATCACATTGCAGGGGGGAGCAGGTGACCTCATAATTCACTGGCATATGTGTCAGCCTCTCATTCGGAGAATTCTCACTCGGGAATAGCAAGGCTTAATGGTATATTGTTTTTCAATTTACATGGCTTGCTGTTCCAAAGCTATTTCTTTGTTATGCTCTGTAACAATTAGCAATAATTTGAAATTTGAACAAGCTTGATGTTTCGTCATTTTCTCTGTGGTTGCTAACAGCTTGAAAAAGCTGCTATTCCATTGTCATCTCTGTGTTTTTACAGTGTGCTAAGCATGGGAGGAATATCAATTCGTAGAGAACCATAGGTGTTGACAATCTCTGATGCTGCACGAGAAATCCTAACAAGGGCAGGATGGATAGTTTATCTCAATCGTCTACAATAATCCAATGAGACTGTCGCAATTGAATTTTTGCAGAACCTACAAGAATATCACTCCATGGTAAGAGGGAGACAGATATCAGTCACCGATGACATAATCGCAGAGGTTTTGAGACTGCCAGCCACTGGACCTGTGCGGAATCTGAAGAAGGTAAGACTGCGAGTCACCATAAAAATCTTCCAGGATGAAGGCCAGAACATGACTGTAAGAGGAAAGGGAGTTCTACCAGTAGCCTTGGGAGAGCCATGGGAAGAATTGGCAAGAATCATCCAGAGTTACATCACCTGTGAAGGTAGGAAAGACGTGGTAAGACCATGCCACCTTAAACTTTTAGCAGTGTTAAAACAAAAATGCACTGTGAATTTGCCTGCATTTTTAAATTCTTTATTACATGATGTTGCCTGAAGCATGAAGAAATCTCGCCACGTAGAATCGGTAGTAAGCCACCATGGGTTGATATGACTAATAGTTAGCTACAGTCCTGCTCAGCAACAGAGCAGTTGGGAAGAACTAATTTTTACAATAGAAGGGGGACTAGCTTTGCCAGCCCCAAAACAAAAACATGCTGCAAGTACGTCAAATAAACTGCTGAAATGAAGGAAATCCGTTAGATTGGCATGGATCAGAGGGAGGCTGGAAAATTCCCAAGGGAACACTAGTCAATTGGTGGAGATAGATGATTCTGGGGACGATCAACCCCATAATTGGAAGGAGAGGAGAACGAAAGAGAATTGAAGGAAAACGATGAGGGAGAAACAGAGGAAGAGATCGAGCAATTTGGTCAGGCGGAAGGAGAAACAGAGCAATGTGAGGAAAGCCCATTGCAAAATCTGCTGTGAGAAGATGAATTGGCCCAGATTCTAGCCAATATGGACGAATATGCTCAACCTCTCAGCCTGCTAAACCTCCACACCGAAGAAGAACCGTAGGAGCACTCTGTTCATGATAAGAGTGCATCCGAAGAATTGTGTGAAGAAGAAGAAGAAGAAGAGAATCACTCTATCCATGATGAAAGTGTTTCCAGAGAGAAAAATGATGAATATAAAGAAGAGGAACAATTTGTTCCAAGTCAGAATACACGGGAAGAATTTTATGAAGAAGAAGGAGGGAAGAAGAAGTCACCCAAGAGATAGCAGAACAAGCTAGGGTTTCTACCCCTGAACAACCCGATCAACGGAATAATGAGGAAGCACCCCAAGAAGAAAATCAAGAAATTGGTCAAGGAGAAATTCTAGGCTAGGGAAAATTTTAAGAACCCCCCCTAAATTTATAAGTATAATAAATGGGCGAATCTCCATGGTATATGGGAA